>CATKWJ010000014.1:0-114000 GCA_949825065.1 Odontocerum albicorne
TAATAGTATAGATAAAATGTGAATTTCCTTACATGACATCTATTGGCGACAATGGCAAGTTTTTTATTAGCTTATTATTTTTTTGACAGATATGTATCGACCTGTCAATATTTTTTTATCATTGTTTATCATTTTGCAAGTCTTTTTATTATCACTTCTGAAGAAGATTTTCTGTGATTATTTTTTTTAAGGGGTGGTTTTAGCGAAGAGTTAATAATATGTTTTCTCAGATACTTTGCGAGGCTGCAAATAAGTTAAATAGATATTAACTAATTGAAATCTTAGTTCGGATCTACCTGGAGTTCCTTGAAAGCGAATGGTACCTGAGGGAGTTTGATTCTCCTTTTTATAGTATCAAATATCTCAGTACTTTTAATAGTATAGATAAAATGTGAATTTCTTTACATGACATCTATTGGCGACAATGGCAAGTTTTTTATTAGCTTATTATTTTTTTGACAGATATGTATCGACCTGTCAATATTTTTTTTTCATTGTTTATCATTTTGCAAGTCTTTTTATTATCACTTCTGAAGAAGATTTTCTGTGATCATTTTTTTTAGGGGTGGTTTTAGCGAAGGGTTAATAATATGTTTTCTCAGATACTTTGCGAGGCTGCAAATAAGTTAAATAGATATTAACTAATTGAAATCTTAGTTCGGATCTACCTGGAGTTCCTTGAAAGCGAATGGTACCTGAGGGAGTTTGATTCTCCTTTTTATAGTATCAAATATCTCAGTACTTTTAACTTATTGAAATCTTACTTCGGATCTACCTGGAGTTCCTTGAAAGCGAATGGTACCTGAGGGAGTTTGATTCTCCTATTTATAGTATCAAATATCTCAGTACTTTTAACTAATTGAAATCTTACTTCGGATCTACCTGGAGTTCCTTGAAAGCGAATGGTACCTGAGGGAGTTTGATTCTCCTTTTTATAGTATCAAATATCTCAGTACTTTTAATAGTATAGATAAAATGTGAATTTCCTTACATGACATCTATTGGCGACAATGGCAAGTTTTTTATTAGCTTATTATTTTTTTGACAGATATGTATCGACCTGTCAATATTTTTTTTATCATTGTTTATCATTTTGCAAGTCTTTTTATTATCACTTCTGAAGAAGATTTTCTGTGATTATTTTTTTTTTAGGGGTGGTTTTAGCGAAGGGTTAATAATATGTTTTCTCAGATACTTTGCGAGGCTGCAAGTAAGTTAAATAGATATTAACTAATTGAAATCTTAGTTCGGATCTACCTGGAGTTCCTTGAAAGCGAATGGTACCAGAGGGAGTTTGATTCTCCTATTTATAGTATCAAATATCTCAGTACTTTTAACTAATTGAAATCTTACTTCGGATCTACCTGGAGTTCCTTGAAAGCGAATGGTACCTGAGGGAGTTTGATTCTCCTTTTTATAGTATCAAATATCTCAGTACTTTTAATAGTATAGATAAAATGTGAATTTCCTTACATGACATCTATTGGCGACAATGGCAAGTTTTTTATTAGCTTATTATTTTTTTGACAGATATGTATCGACCTGTCAATATTTTTTTTATCATTGTTTATCATTTTGCAAGTCTTTTTATTATCACTTCTGAAGAAGATTTTCTGTGATTATTTTTTTTAAGGGGTGGTTTTAGCGAAGAGTTAATAATATGTTTTCTCAGATACTTTGCGAGGCTGCAAATAAGTTAAATAGATATTAACTAATTGAAATCTTAGTTCGGATCTACCTGGAGTTCCTTGAAAGCGAATGGTACCAGAGGGAGTTTGATTCTCCTATTTATAGTATCAAATATCTCAGAACTTTTAACTAATTGAAATCTTACTTCGGATCTACCTGGAGTTCCTTGAAAGCGAATGGTACCTGAGGGAGTTTGATTCTCCTTTTTATAGTATCAAATATCTCAGTACTTTTAATAGTATAGATAAAATGTGAATTTCCTTACATGACATCTATTGGCGACAATGGCAAGTTTTTTATTAGCTTATTATTTTTTTGACAGATATGTATCGACCTGTCAATATTTTTTTATCATTGTTTATCATTTTGCAAGTCTTTTTATTATCACTTCTGAAGAAGATTTTCTGTGATTATTTTTTTTAGGGGTGGTTTTAGCGAAGGGTTAATAATATGTTTTCTCAGATACTTTGCGAGGCTGCAAGTAAGTTAAATAGATATTAACTAATTGAAATCTTAGTTCGGATCTACTTGGAGTTCCTTGAAAGCGAATGGTACCAGAGGGAGTTTGATTCTCCTTTTTATAGTATCAAATATCTCAGTACTTTTAACTAATTGAAATCTTACTTCGGATCTACCTGGAGTTCCTTGAAAGCGAATGGTACCTGAGGGAGTTTGATTCTCCTTTTTATAGTATCAAATATCTCAGTACTTTTAATAGTATAGATAAAATGTGAATTTCCTTACATGACATCTATTGGCGACGATGGCAAGTTTTTTATTAGCTTATTATTTTTTTGACAGATATGTATCGACCTGTCAATATTTTTTTATCATTGTTTATCATTTTGCAAGTCTTTTTATTATCACTTCTGAAGAAGATTTTCTGTGATTATTTTTTTTAGGGGTGGTTTTAGCGAAGGGTTAATAATATGTTTTCTCAGATACTTTGCGAGGCGGCAAGTAAGTTAAATAGATATTAACTAATTGAAATCTTACTTCGGATCTACCTGGAGTTCCTTGAAAGCGAATGGTACCTGAGGGAGTTTGATTCTCCTTTTTATAGTATCAAATATCTCAGTACTTTTAATAGTATAGATAAAATGTGAATTTCCTTACATGACATCTATTGGCGACAATGGCAAGTTTTTTATTAGCTTATTATTATTTTTTTGACAGATATGTATCGACCTGTCAATATTTTTTTATCATTGTTTATCATTTTGCAAGTCTTTTTATTATCACTTCTGAAGAAGATTTTCTGTGATTTTTTTTTTTTAGGGGTGGTTTTAGCGAAGGGTTAATAATATGTTTTCTCAGATACTTTGCGAGGCTGCAAGTAAGTTAAATAGATATTAACTTATTGAAATCTTACTTCGGATCTACCTGGAGTTCCTTGAAAGCGAATGGTACCTGAAGGAGTTTGATTCTCCTATTTATAGTATCAAATATCTCAGTACTTTTAATAATATAGATAAAATGTGAATTTCCTTACATGACATCTATTGGCGACAATGGCAAGTTTTTTATTAGCTTATTATTTTTTTGACAGATATGTATCGACCTGTCAATATTTTTTTATCATTGTTTATCATTTTGCAAGTCTTTATTATCACTTCTGAAGAAGATTTTCTGTGATTATTTTTTTTTTAGGGAAGGTTTAGCAAAGGGTTAATAATATGTTTTCTCAGATACTTTGCGAGGCTGCAAATAAGTAAAATAGATATTAACTAATTGAAATCTTAGTTCGGATCTACCTGGAGTTCCTTGAAAGCGAATGGTACCAGAGGGAGTTTGATTCTCCTATTTATAGTATCAAATATCTCAGTACTTTTAACTAATTGAAATCTTACTTCGGATCTACCTGGAGTTCCTTGAAAGCGAATGGTACTTGAGGGAGTTTGATTCTCCTTTTTATAGTATCAAATATCTCAGTACTTTTAATAGTATAGATAAAATGTGAATTTCCTTACATGACATCTATTGGCGACAATGGCAAGTTTTTTATTAGCTTATTATTTTTTTGACAGATATGTATCGACCTGTCAATATTTTTTTTTCATTGTTTATCATTTTGCAAGTCTTTTTATTATCACTTCTGAAGAAGATTTTCTGTGATCATTTTTTTTAGGGGTGGTTTTAGCGAAGGGTTAATAATATGTTTTCTCAGATACTTTGCGAGGCTGCAAATAAGTTAAATAGATATTAACTAATTGAAATCTTAGTTCGGATCTACCTGGAGTTCCTTGAAAGCGAATGGTACCAGAGGGAGTTTGATTCTCCTATTTATAGTATCAAATATCTCAGTACTTTTAACTAATTGAAATCTTACTTCGGATCTACCTGGAGTTCCTTGAAAGCGAATGGTACCTGAGGGAGTTTGATTCTCCTTTTTATAGTATCAAATATCTCAGTTCTTTTAATAGTATAGATAAAATGTGAATTTCCTTACATGACATCTATTGGCGACAATGGCAAGTTTTTTATTAGCTTATTATTTTTTTGACAGATATGTATCGACCTGTCAATATTTTTATATCATTGTTTATCATTTTGCAAGTCTTTTTATTATCACTTCTGAAGAAGATTTTCTGTGATTATTTTTTTTTTAGGGGTGGTTTAGCGAAGGGTTAATAATATGTTTTCTCAGATACTTTGCGAGGCTGCAAATAAGTTAAATAGATATTAACTAATTGAAATCTTAGTTCGGATCTACCTGGAGTTCCTTGAAAGCGAATGGTACCAGAGGGAGTTTGATTCTCCTTTTTATAGTATCAAATATCTCAGTACTTTTAATAGTATAGATTTAATTTGAATTTCCTTACATGACATCTATTGGCGACAATGGCAAGTTTTTTATTAGCTTATTATTTTTTTGACAGATATGTATCGACCTGTCAATATTTTTTTATCATTGTTTTTCATTTTGCAAGTCTTTTTATTATCACTTCTGAAGAAGATTTTCTGTGATTATTTTTTTTAGGGGTGGTTTTAGCGAAGGGTTAATAATATGTTTTCTCAGATACTTTGCGAGGCTGCAAGTAAGTTAAATAGATATTAACTAATTGAAATCTTAGTTCGGATCTACCTGGAGTTCCTTGAAAGCGAATGGTACCTGAGGGAGTTTGATTCTCCTATTTATAGTATCAAATATCTCAGTACTTTTAACTAATTGAAATCTTACTTCGGATCTACCTGGAGTTCCTTGAAAGCGAATGGTACCTGAGGGAGTTTGATTCTCCTTTTTATAGTATCAAATATCTCAGTACTTTTAATAGTATAGATAAAATGTGAATTTCCTTACATGACATCTATTGGCGACAATGGCAAGTTTTTTATTAGCTTATTATTTTTTTGACAGATATGTATCGACCTGTCAATATTTTTATATCATTGTTTATCATTTTGCAAGTCTTTTTATTATCACTTCTGAAGAAGATTTTCTGTGATTATTTTTTTTAAGGGGTGGTTTTAGCGAAGAGTTAATAATATGTTTTCTCAGATACTTTGCGAGGCTGCAAATAAGTTAAATAGATATTAACTAATTGAAATCTTAGTTCGGATCTACCTGGAGTTCCTTGAAAGCGAATGGTACCAGAGGGAGTTTGATTCTCCTATTTATAGTATCAAATATCTCAGTACTTTTAACTAATTGAAATCTTACTTCGGAATAATCCTGGAGTTCCTTGAAAGCGAATGGTACCTGAGGGAGTTTGATTCTCCTTTTTATAGTATCAAATATCTCAGTACTTTTAATAGTATAGATAAAATGTGAATTTCCTTACATGACATCTATTGGCGACAATGGCAAGTTTTTTATTAGCTTATTATTTTTTTGACAGATATGTATCGACCTGTCAATATTTTTTTATCATTGTTTATCATTTTGCAAGTCTTTTTATTATCACTTCTGAAGAAGATTTTCTGTGATTATTTTTTTTAGGGGTGGTTTTAGCGAAGGGTTAATAATATGTTTTCTCAGATACTTTGCGAGGCTGCAAGTAAGTTAAATAGATATTAACTAATTGAAATCTTACTTCGTATCTACCTGGAGTTCCTTGAAAGCGAATGGTACCTGAAGGAGTTTGATTCTCCTATTTATAGTATCAAATATCTCAGTACTTTTAAAAGTATAGATAAAATGTGAATTTCCTTACATGACATCTATTGGCGACAATGGCAAGTTTTTTATTAGCTTATTATTTTTTTGACAGATATGTATCGACCTGTCAATATTTTTTTATCATTGTTTATCATTTTGCAAGTCTTTTTATTATCACTTCTGAAGAAGATTTTCTGTGATTATTTTTTTTTAGGGGTGGTTTAGCGAAGGGTTAATAATATGTTTTCTCAGATACTTTGCGAGGCTGCAAATAAGTTAAATAGATATTAACTAATTGAAATCTTAGTTCGGATCTACCTGGAGTTCCTTGAAAGCGAATGGTACCAGAGGGAGTTTGATTCTCCTATTTATAGTATCAAATATCTCAGTACTTTTAACTAATTGAAATCTTACTTCGGATCTACCTGGAGTTCCTTGAAAGCGAATGGTACCTGAGGGAGTTTGATTCTCCTTTTTATAGTATCAAATATCTCAGTACTTTTAATAGTATAGATAAAATGTGAATTTCCTTACATGACATCTATTGGCGACGATGGCAAGTTTTTTATTAGCTTATTATTTTTTTGACAGATATGTATCGACCTGTCAATATTTTTTTATCATTGTTTATCATTTTGCAAGTCTTTTTATTATCACTTCTGAAGAAGATTTTCTGTGATTATTTTTTTTAGGGGTGGTTTTAGCGAAGGGTTAATAATATGTTTTCTCAGATACTTTGCGAGGCGGCAAGTAAGTTAAATAGATATTAACTAATTGAAATCTTACTTCGGATCTACCTGGAGTTCCTTGAAAGCGAATGGTACCTGAGGGAGTTTGATTCTCCTTTTTATAGTATCAAATATCTCAGTACTTTTAATAGTATAGATAAAATGTGAATTTCCTTACATGACATCTATTGGCGACAATGGCAAGTTTTTTATTAGCTTATTATTTTTTTGACAGATATGTATCGACCTGTCAATATTTTTTTATCATTGTTTATCATTTTGCAAGTCTTTTTATTATCATTTCTGAAGAAGATTTTCTGTGATTTTTTTTTTAGGGGTGGTTTTAGCGAAGGGTTAATAATATGTTTTCTCAGATACTTTGCGAGGCTGCAAGTAAGTTAAATAGATATTAACTTATTGAAATCTTACTTCGGATCTACCTGGAGTTCCTTGAAAGCGAATGGTACCTGAAGGAGTTTGATTCTCCTATTTATAGTATCAAATATCTCAGTACTTTTAATAATATAGATAAAATGTGAATTTCCTTACATGACATCTATTGGCGACAATGGCAAGTTTTTTATTAGCTTATTATTTTTTTGACAGATATGTATCGACCTGTCAATATTTTTTTATCATTGTTTATCATTTTGCAAGTCTTTATTATCACTTCTGAAGAAGATTTTCTGTGATTATTTTTTTTTTAGGGAAGGTTTAGCAAAGGGTTAATAATATGTTTTCTCAGATACTTTGCGAGGCTGCAAATAAGTAAAATAGATATTAACTAATTGAAATCTTAGTTCGGATCTACCTGGAGTTCCTTGAAAGCGAATGGTACCAGAGGGAGTTTGATTCTCCTATTTATAGTATCAAATATCTCAGTACTTTTAACTAATTGAAATCTTACTTCGGATCTACCTGGAGTTCCTTGAAAGCGAATGGTACTTGAGGGAGTTTGATTCTCCTTTTTATAGTATCAAATATCTCAGTACTTTTAATAGTATAGATAAAATGTGAATTTCCTTACATGACATCTATTGGCGACAATGGCAAGTTTTTTATTAGCTTATTATTTTTTTGACAGATATGTATCGACCTGTCAATATTTTTTTTTCATTGTTTATCATTTTGCAAGTCTTTTTATTATCACTTCTGAAGAAGATTTTCTGTGATCATTTTTTTTAGGGGTGGTTTTAGCGAAGGGTTAATAATATGTTTTCTCAGATACTTTGCGAGGCTGCAAATAAGTTAAATAGATATTAACTAATTGAAATCTTAGTTCGGATCTACCTGGAGTTCCTTGAAAGCGAATGGTACCAGAGGGAGTTTGATTCTCCTATTTATAGTATCAAATATCTCAGTACTTTTAACTAATTGAAATCTTACTTCGGATCTACCTGGAGTTCCTTGAAAGCGAATGGTACCTGAGGGAGTTTGATTCTCCTTTTTATAGTATCAAATATCTCAGTACTTTTAATAGTATAGATAAAATGTGAATTTCCTTACATGACATCTATTGGCGACAATGGCAAGTTTTTTATTAGCTTATTATTTTTTTGACAGATATGTATCGACCTGTCAATATTTTTATATCATTGTTTATCATTTTGCAAGTCTTTTTATTATCACTTCTGAAGAAGATTTTCTGTGATTATTTTTTTTTTAGGGGTGGTTTAGCGAAGGGTTAATAATATGTTTTCTCAGATACTTTGCGAGGCTGCAAATAAGTTAAATAGATATTAACTAATTGAAATCTTAGTTCGGATCTACCTGGAGTTCCTTGAAAGCGAATGGTACCAGAGGGAGTTTGATTCTCCTTTTTATAGTATCAAATATCTCAGTACTTTAAATAGTATAGATAAAATGTGAATTTCCTTACATGACATCTATTGGCGACAATGGCAAGTTTTTTATTAGCTTATTATTTTTTTGACAGATATGTATCGACCTGTCAATATTTTTTTATCATTGTTTTTCATTTTGCAAGTCTTTTTATTATCACTTCTGAAGAAGATTTTCTGTGATTATTTTTTTTAGGGGTGGTTTTAGCGAAGGGTTAATAATATGTTTTCTCAGATACTTTGCGAGGCTGCAAGTAAGTTAAATAGATATTAACTAATTGAAATCTTAGTTCGGATCTACCTGGAGTTCCTTGAAAGCGAATGGTACCTGAGGGAGTTTGATTCTCCTATTTATAGTATCAAATATCTCAGTACTTTTAACTAATTGAAATCTTACTTCGGATCTACCTGGAGTTCCTTGAAAGCGAATGGTACCTGAGGGAGTTTGATTCTCCTTTTTATAGTATCAAATATCTCAGTACTTTTAATAGTATAGATAAAATGTGAATTTCCTTACATGACATCTATTGGCGACAATGGCAAGTTTTTTATTAGCTTATTATTTTTTTGACAGATATGTATCGACCTGTCAATATTTTTATATCATTGTTTATCATTTTGCAAGTCTTTTTATTATCACTTCTGAAGAAGATTTTCTGTGATTATTTTTTTTAAGGGGTGGTTTTAGCGAAGAGTTAATAATATGTTTTCTCAGATACTTTGCGAGGCTGCAAATAAGTTAAATAGATATTAACTAATTGAAATCTTAGTTCGGATCTACCTGGAGTTCCTTGAAAGCGAATGGTACCAGAGGGAGTTTGATTCTCCTATTTATAGTATCAAATATCTCAGTACTTTTAACTAATTGAAATCTTACTTCGGAATAATCCTGGAGTTCCTTGAAAGCGAATGGTACCTGAGGGAGTTTGATTCTCCTTTTTATAGTATCAAATATCTCAGTACTTTTAATAGTATAGATAAAATGTGAATTTCCTTACATGACATCTATTGGCGACAATGGCAAGTTTTTTATTAGCTTATTATTTTTTTGACAGATATGTATCGACCTGTCAATATTTTTTTATCATTGTTTATCATTTTGCAAGTCTTTTTATTATCACTTCTGAAGAAGATTTTCTGTGATTATTTTTTTTAGGGGTGGTTTTAGCGAAGGGTTAATAATATGTTTTCTCAGATACTTTGCGAGGCTGCAAGTAAGTTAAATAGATATTAACTAATTGAAATCTTACTTCGTATCTACCTGGAGTTCCTTGAAAGCGAATGGTACCTGAAGGAGTTTGATTATCCTATTTATAGTATCAAATATCTCAGTACTTTTAAAAGTATAGATAAAATGTGAATTTCCTTACATGACATCTATTGGCGACAATGGCAAGTTTTTTATTAGCTTATTATTTTTTTGACAGATATGTATCGACCTGTCAATATTTTTTTATCATTGTTTATCATTTTGCAAGTCTTTTTATTATCACTTCTGAAGAAGATTTTCTGTGATTATTTTTTTTTAGGGGTGGTTTAGCGAAGGGTTAATAATATGTTTTCTCAGATACTTTGCGAGGCTGCAAATAAGTTAAATAGATATTAACTAATTGAAATCTTAGTTCGGATCTACCTGGAGTTCCTTGAAAGCGAATGGTACCAGAGGGAGTTTGATTCTCCTATTTATAGTATCAAATATCTCAGTACTTTTAACTAATTGAAATCTTACTTCGGATCTACCTGGAGTTCCTTGAAAGCGAATGGTACCTGAGGGAGTTTGATTCTCCTTTTTATAGTATCAAATATCTCAGTACTTTTAATAGTATAGATAAAATGTGAATTTCCTTACATGACATCTATTGGCGACGATGGCAAGTTTTTTATTAGCTTATTATTTTTTTGACAGATATGTATCGACCTGTCAATATTTTTTTATCATTGTTTATCATTTTGCAAGTCTTTTTATTATCACTTCTGAAGAAGATTTTCTGTGATTATTTTTTTTAGGGGTGGTTTTAGCGAAGGGTTAATAATATGTTTTCTCAGATACTTTGCGAGGCTGCAAGTAAGTTAAATAGATATTAACTTATTGAAATCTTACTTCGGATCTACCTGGAGTTCCTTGAAAGCGAATGGTACCTGAAGGAGTTTGATTCTCCTATTTATAGTATCAAATATCTCAGTACTTTTAATAATATAGATAAAATGTGAATTTCCTTACATGACATCTATTGGCGACAATGGCGAGTTTTTTATTAGCTTATTATTTTTTTGACAGATATGTATCGACCTGTCAATATTTTTTTATCATTGTTTATCATTTTGCAAGTCTTTATTATCACTTCTGAAGAAGATTTTCTGTGATCATTTTTTTAGGGGTGGTTTTAGCGAAGGGTTAATAATATGTTTTCTCAGATACTTTGCGAGGCTGCAAATAAGTTAAATAGATATAAACTAATTGAAATCTTAGTTCGGATCTACCTGGAGTTCCTTGAAAGCGAATGGTACCAGAGGGAGTTTGATTCTCCTATTTATAGTATCAAATATCTCAGTACTTTTAACTAATTGAAATCTTACTTCGGATCTACCTGGAGTTCCTTGAAAGCGAATGGTACCTGAGGGAGTTTGATTCTCCTTTTTATAGTATCAAATATCTCAGTACTTTTAATAGTATAGATAAAATGTGAATTTCCTTACATGACATCTATTGGCGACAATGGCAAGTTTTTTATTAGCTTATTATTTTTTTGACAGATATGTATCGACCTGTCAATATTTTTATATCATTGTTTATCATTTTGCAAGTCTTTTTATTATCACTTCTGAAGAAGATTTTCTGTGATTATTTTTTTTTTAGGGGTGGTTTAGCGAAGGGTTAATAATATGTTTTCTCAGATACTTTGCGAGGCTGCAAATAAGTTAAATAGATATTAACTAATTGAAATCTTAGTTCGGATCTACCTGGAGTTCCTTGAAAGCGAATGGTACCAGAGGGAGTTTGATTCTCCTTTTTATAGTATCAAATATCTCAGTACTTTTAATAGTATAGATTTAATTTGAATTTCCTTACATGACATCTATTGGCGACAATGGCAAGTTTTTTATTAGCTTATTATTTTTTTGACAGATATGTATCGACCTGTCAATATTTTTTTATCATTGTTTTTCATTTTGCAAGTCTTTTTATTATCACTTCTGAAGAAGATTTTCTGTGATTATTTTTTTTAGGGGTGGTTTTAGCGAAGGGTTAATAATATGTTTTCTCAGATACTTTGCGAGGCTGCAAGTAAGTTAAATAGATATTAACTAATTGAAATCTTAGTTCGGATCTACCTGGAGTTCCTTGAAAGCGAATGGTACCTGAGGGAGTTTGATTCTCCTATTTATAGTATCAAATATCTCAGTACTTTTAACTAATTGAAATCTTACTTCGGATCTACCTGGAGTTCCTTGAAAGCGAATGGTACCTGAGGGAGTTTGATTCTCCTTTTTATAGTATCAAATATCTCAGTACTTTTAATAGTATAGATAAAATGTGAATTTCCTTACATGACATCTATTGGCGACAATGGCAAGTTTTTTATTAGCTTATTATTTTTTTGACAGATATGTATCGACCTGTCAATATTTTTATATCATTGTTTATCATTTTGCAAGTCTTTTTATTATCACTTCTGAAGAAGATTTTCTGTGATTATTTTTTTTAAGGGGTGGTTTTAGCGAAGAGTTAATAATATGTTTTCTCAGATACTTTGCGAGGCTGCAAATAAGTTAAATAGATATTAACTAATTGAAATCTTAGTTCGGATCTACCTGGAGTTCCTTGAAAGCGAATGGTACCAGAGGGAGTTTGATTCTCCTATTTATAGTATCAAATATCTCAGTACTTTTAACTAATTGAAATCTTACTTCGGAATAATCCTGGAGTTCCTTGAAAGCGAATAATACCTGAGGGAGTTTGATTCTCCTTTTTATAGTATCAAATATCTCAGTACTTTTAATAGTATAGATAAAATGTGAATTTCCTTACATGACATCTATTGGCGACAATGGCAAGTTTTTTATTAGCTTATTATTTTTTTGACAGATATGTATCGACCTGTCAATATTTTTTTATCATTGTTTATCATTTTGCAAGTCTTTTTATTATCACTTCTGAAGAAGATTTTCTGTGATTATTTTTTTTAGGGGTGGTTTTAGCGAAGGGTTAATAATATGTTTTCTCAGATACTTTGCGAGGCTGCAAGTAAGTTAAATAGATATTAACTAATTGAAATCTTACTTCGTATCTACCTGGAGTTCCTTGAAAGCGAATGGTACCTGAAGGAGTTTGATTCTCCTATTTATAGTATCAAATATCTCAGTACTTTTAAAAGTATAGATAAAATGTGAATTTCCTTACATGACATCTATTGGCGACAATGGCAAGTTTTTTATTAGCTTATTATTTTTTTGACAGATATGTATCGACCTGTCAATATTTTTTTATCATTGTTTATCATTTTGCAAGTCTTTTTATTATCACTTCTGAAGAAGATTTTCTGTGATTATTTTTTTTTAGGGGTGGTTTAGCGAAGGGTTAATAATATGTTTTCTCAGATACTTTGCGAGGCTGCAAATAAGTTAAATAGATATTAACTAATTGAAATCTTAGTTCGGATCTACCTGGAGTTCCTTGAAAGCGAATGGTACCAGAGGGAGTTTGATTCTCCTATTTATAGTATCAAATATCTCAGTACTTTTAACTAATTGAAATCTTACTTCGGATCTACCTGGAGTTCCTTGAAAGCGAATGGTACCTGAGGGAGTTTGATTCTCCTTTTTATAGTATCAAATATCTCAGTACTTTTAATAGTATAGATAAAATGTGAATTTCCTTACATGACATCTATTGGCGACGATGGCAAGTTTTTTATTAGCTTATTATTTTTTTGACAGATATGTATCGACCTGTCAATATTTTTTTATCATTGTTTATCATTTTGCAAGTCTTTTTATTATCACTTCTGAAGAAGATTTTCTGTGATTATTTTTTTTAGGGATGGTTTTAGCGAAGGGTTAATAATATGTTTTCTCAGATACTTTGCGAGGCGGCAAGTAAGTTAAATAGATATTAACTAATTGAAATCTTACTTCGGATCTACCTGGAGTTCCTTGAAAGCGAATGGTACCTGAGGGAGTTTGATTCTCCTTTTTATAGTATCAAATATCTCAGTACTTTTAATAGTATAGATAAAATGTGAATTTCCTTACATGACATCTATTGGCGACAATGGCAAGTTTTTTATTAGCTTATTATTTTTTTGACAGATATGTATCGACCTGTCAATATTTTTTTATCATTGTTTATCATTTTGCAAGTCTTTTTATTATCACTTCTGAAGAAGATTTTCTGTGATTTTTTTTTTTAGGGGTGGTTTTAGCGAAGGGTTAATAATATGTTTTCTCAGATACTTTGCGAGGCTGCAAGTAAGTTAAATAGATATTAACTTATTGAAATCTTACTTCGGATCTACCTGGAGTTCCTTGAAAGCGAATGGTACCTGAAGGAGTTTGATTCTCCTATTTATAGTATCAAATATCTCAGTACTTTTAATAATATAGATAAAATGTGAATTTCCTTACATGACATCTATTGGCGACAATGGCGAGTTTTTTATTAGCTTATTATTTTTTTGACAGATATGTATCGACCTGTCAATATTTTTTTATCATTGTTTATCATTTTGCAAGTCTTTATTATCACTTCTGAAGAAGATTTTCTGTGATTATTTTTTTTTAGGGAAGGTTTAGCAAAGGGTTAATAATATGTTTTCTCAGATACTTTGCGAGGCTGCAAATAAGTAAAATAGATATTAACTAATTGAAATCTTAGTTCGGATCTACCTGGAGTTCCTTGAAAGCGAATGGTACCAGAGGGAGTTTGATTCTCCTATTTATAGTATCAAATATCTCAGTACTTTTAACTAATTGAAATCTTACTTCGGATCTACCTGGAGTTCCTTGAAAGCGAATGGTACTTGAGGGAGTTTGATTCTCCTTTTTATAGTATCAAATATCTCAGTACTTTTAATAGTATAGATAAAATGTGAATTTCCTTACATGACATCTATTGGCGACAATGGCAAGTTTTTTATTAGCTTATTATTTTTTTGACAGATATGTATCGACCTGTCAATATTTTTTTATCATTGTTTATCATTTTGCAAGTCTTTTTATTATCACTTCTGAAGAAGATTTTCTGTGATTATTTTTTTTAGGGGTGGTTTTAGCGAAAGGTTAATAATATGTTTTCTCAGATACTTTGCGAGGCTGCAAGTAAGTTAAATAGATATTAACTAATTGAAATCTTACTTCGGATCTACCTGGAGTTCCTTGAAAGCGAATGGTACCTGAGGGAGATTGATTCTCCTTTTTATAGTATCAAATATCTCAGTACTTTTAACTAATTGAAATCTTACTTCGGAATAATCCTGGAGTTCCTTGAAAGCGAATGGTACCTGAGGGAGTTTGATTCTCCTATTTATAGTATCAAATATCTCAGTACTTTTAACTAATTGAAATCTTACTTCGGATCTACCTGGAGTTCCTTGAAAGCGAATGGTACCTGAGGGAGTTTGATTCTCCTTTTTATAGTATCAAATATCTCAGTACTTTTAACTAATTGAAATCTTACTTCGGATCTACCTGGAGTTCCTTGAAAGCGAATGGTGCCTGAGGGAGTTTGATTCTCCTTTTTATAGTATCAAATATCTCAGTACTTTTAATAGTATAGATATAATGTGAATTTCCTTACATGATATCTATTGGCAACAATGGCAAGTTTTTTATTAGCTTATTATTTTTTTGACAGATATGTATCGACCTGTCAATATTTTTTTATCATTGTTTATCATTTTGCAAGTCTTTTTATTATCACTTCTGAAGAAGATTTTCTGTGATTATTTTTTTTAGGGGTGGTTTTAGCGAAGGGTTAAAAATATGTATTCTCAGATACTTTGCGAGGCTGCAAGTAAGTTAAATAGATATTAACTAATTGAAATCTTAGTTCGGATCTACCTGGAGTTCCTTGAAAGCGAATGGTACCAGAGGGAGTTTGATTCTCCTATTTATAGTATCAAATATCTCAGTACTTTTAACTAATTGAAATCTTACTTCATATCTACCTGGAGTTCCTTGAAGGCGAATGGTACCTGAGGGAGTTTGATTCTCCTATTTATAGTATCAAATATCTCAGTTCTTTTAATTAGTATAGGAAAAATGTGAATTTCCTTACATGACATCTATTGGCGACAATGGCAAGTTTTTTATTAGCTTATTATTTTTCGACAGATATGTATCGACCTGTCAATATTTTTTTATCATTGTTTATCATTTTGCAAGTCTTTTTATTATCACTTCTGAAGAAGATTTTCTGTGATTATTTTTTTTAGGGGTGGTTTTAGCGAAGGGTTAATAATATGTTTTCTCAGATACTTTGCGAGGCTGCAAGTAAGTTAAATAGATATTAACTAATTGAAATCTTACTTCGGATCTACCTGGAGTTCCATCAGCAGATTTCCTGACAGTATTTTAAATTATTAAATTTTGTTTTTTGTGACCTGGATGGCATTTTTTTTTTAGGAACATTGTTCTGTGTTTTTTCGGATATACATGAGACGATATCTATTTTAATTGGTATTTTTGGGCTTGCGACCAAACATAGGCTGAGTTGAGTGTACACTTTATATGCCTAGGCAACGCTCCTCATCTTCCATAGATCCATCTCTGTACTTCCTTAAGATGTTATTTCATTATGCTTCCTTGAAAGCGAATGGTACCTGAGGGAGTTTGATTCTCCTATTTATAGTATCAAATATCTCAGTACTTTTAAAAGTATAGATAAAATGTGAATTTCCTTACATGACATCTATTGGCGACAATGGCAAGTTTTTTATTAGCTTTTTATTTTTTTGACAGATATGTTTCGACCTGTCAATATTTTTTTATCATTGTTTATCATTTTGCAAGTCTTTTTATTAATGTATGTATGTATGTATGTAAGTATGTATGTATGTATGTATGTGTGTACGTGTGTACGTGTGTATGTGTGTCTGTGGATCGATGGATCGATGGATCGATGTATCGATGGATCGATGGATCGATGGATCGATGGATGGATGGATGGATGGGTGTATGTGTGTATGTGTGTGTGTGTGTATGTGTGTCTGTGGATCGATGGATCGATGGATCGATGTATCGATGTATCGATGGATCGATGGATCGATGGTTCGATGGATCGATGGATCGAAGGATCGATGGATCGATGGATCGATGGATCGATGGATGAATGGATGGATGGATGGATGGGTGGATGTGTGTATGTGTGTATGTGTGTATGTGTGTCTGTGGATCGATGGATCGATGGATCGATGTATCGATGTATCGATGTATCGATGGATCGATGGATCGATGGATCGATATATGGATGGTTGGATGGATGTGTGTATGTGTGTATGTGTGTATGTGTGTATGTGTGTATGCGTGTCTGTGGATCGATGGATCGATGTATCGATGGATCAATGGATCGATGGATCGATGGATCGATGGATGGATAGATGGATGGATGGATGGATGGATGGGTGTATGTGTGTATGTGTGTGTGTGTGTGTATGTGTGTCAGTGGATCGATGGATCGATGTATCGATGGATCGATGGATCGATGGTTCGATGGATCGATGGATCGAAGGATCGATGGATCGATGGATCGATGGATCGATGGATCAATGGATCGATGGATGGGTGGATGTGTGGATGTGTGTATGTGTGTTTGTGTGTATGTGTGTCTGTGGATCGATGGATCGATGGATCGATGGTACGATAAATCGATGGATCGAAGGATCGATGGATCGATGGATCGATGGATCGATAAATCGATGAATGGATGGATGGATGGATGGATGGATGGGTGGATGGGTGTAGTGTGGTGGATCGATGGATCGATGGATCGAAGGATCGATGGATCGATGGATCGATGGATCGATGTATCGATTGATCGATGGATTGATGGTTCGATGGATCGATGGATCGAAGGATCGATGGATCGTTGGATCGATGGATGGATCGATGGATTGATGTATCGATGTATCGATGGATTGATGGTTCGATGGATCGATGGATCGACGGATCGATGGATCGTTGGATCGATGGATGGATCGATGGATCGATGGTTCGATGGATCGATGGATCGATGGATGTGTGGATGTGTGTATGTGTGTTTGTGTGTATGTGTGTCTGTGGATCGATGGATCGATGGATCGATGGTTCGATAAATCGATGGATCGAAGGATCGATGGATCGATGGATCGATGGATCTATGAATGGATGGATGGATGGATGGGTGGATGGGTGTAGTGTGGTGGATCGATGGATCGATGGTTCAATAAATCGATGGATCGAAGGATCGATGGATCGATAGAAGAATCGATGGATCGATGGATCGATGTATGGGTGGATGTGTGGATGTGTGTATGTGTGTTTGTGTGTCTGTGGATCGATGGATCGATAGTTCGATAAATCGATGGATCGAAGGATCAATGTATCGATGGATCGATGGATCGATGGTTCGATGGATCGATGGATCGAAGGATCGATGGATCGTTGGATCGATGGATGGATCGATTGATCGATGTATCGATAGATCGATGGATCGCTGGTTCGATGGATCGAAGGATCGATGGATCGTTGGATCGATGGATGGATCGATGGATCGATGGATCGATAGATCGATGTATCGATGTATCGATTGATCGATGGATCGATGGATCGATAAATCGATGGATCGAAGGATCGATGGATCGATTGATCGATGGATGGATCGATGCATGGATGGATGGATGGATGGATGGATGGGTGGATGGGTGTATGTGTGTATGTGTGTCTGTGGATCGATGGATCGATGGGTCGATGCATTGATGGATCGATGGATCGAAGGATCGATGGATCGATGGATGGATCGATGGATCGATGTATCGATGGATCGATGGTTCCATGGATGGATCGATGGATCGATGGATCGATGGACCGATGGATCGATGGATCGATGGATCGATGTATCGATGTATCGATGGATCGATGGATCGATAGATCGATGGTTCAATAAACGATGGATCGATGGATGGATCGATGGATCGACGTATCGATACATCGATCCATCGATCCACAGACACACAAACACCCATCAACCCATTCATCCACTCATAGAAATATTGATCCATCGATATATCGATCCATCGATACATCGATCCATCTATATATCGATCTATCAATCCATCGATGGATGGATGGATGAATGGATGGATGGATGAATGGATGGATGGATGGATGGATGGGTTGATGGGTGTATGTGTGTATGTGTGTCTGTGGATCGATGGATCGATGTATCGATGTATCGATGGATCGATGGATCAATGGATGGGTGGATGTCTGGATGTGTGTTTGTGTGTATGTGTGTCTGTGGATCGATGGATCGATGGTTCGATAAATCGATGGATCGAAGGATCGATGGATCGATGGATCGATAAATCGATGAATGGATGGATGGATGGATTGGTGGATGGGTGTAGTGTGGTGGATCGATGGATCGATGGTTCGATAAATCGATGGATCGAAAGATCGATGGATCGATGGATGAATCGATGGATCGATGGATCGATGGATCGATGTATCGATGGATCGATTGATTGATGGTTCGATGAATCGATGGATCGAAGGATCGATTGATCGTTGGATCGATGGATCGATGTATCGATGGATCGATGGATCGATGGTTCGATGGATCGATGGATCGAAGGATCGATGGATCGTTGGATCGATTGATGGATCGATGTATCGATGAATCGATGGTTCGATGGATCGATGGTTCGATGGATCGATGGATCGATGGATGTGTGGATGTGTGTATGTGTGTTTGTGTGTATGTGTGTCTGTGGATCGATGGATCGATGGTTCGATAAATCGATGAATCGAAGGATCGATGGATTGATGGATCGATGGATCGATGAATGGATGGATGGATGGATGGATGGGTGAAGTGTGGTGGATCGATGGATCGATGGTTCGATAAATCGATGGATCGAAGGATCGTTGGATCGATGGATGGATCGATGGATCGATGGATCGATGTATCGATGTATCGATGTATCGATTGATCGATGGATCGATGGATCGATGGATCGATGGTTCGATAAATCGATGGATCGAAGGATCGATGGATCGATAGATCGATGGATGGATCGATGGATGGATGGATGGATGGGTGGATGGGTGTATGTGTGTATGTGTGTCTGTGGATCGATGGATCGATGGGTCGATTGATTGATGGATCGATGGATCGAAGGATCGATGGATCGATGGATCGATGAATCGATGAATCGATGGTTCGATGTATCGATGTTTCGATGGATCGAAGGATCGATGGATCGTTGGATCGATGGATCGATGGATCGATGGATCGATGGATCGATGGATTGATGGATCGATGAATCGATGAATCGATGGATCGATGTATCGATGGATCGATGGATCGATGAATCGATGGTTCGATGTATTGATGGATCGATGGATCGATGGATTGAAGGATCAATGGATCGTTGGATCGATAGATCGATGAATCGATGTATCGATGGATCGATGGATCGAAGGATTGAAGGATCAATGGATCGTTGGATCGATAGATCGATGAATCGATGGTTCGGTGTATCGTTGTATCGATGGATCGATGTATCGATGGATCGATGGATCGAAGGATCGATGGATTGTTGGATCGAAGGATCGATGGATCGATGGTTCGATGGATCGATGGATTTAAGGATCGATGGATCGATATATCGATGGATCGATATATCGATGAATCGATGGATCGATATAAAGATGGATCGATATTTCGATGGGTTGATGGGTGCATGCGTGTCTGTGGATCGAAGGATCGATGTATCGATGGATCGATGGATCGATGAATCAATGGTTCGATGTTTCGATGTATCGAAGGATCGTTGGATCGAAGGATCGATGGATCGATGTATCGATGGATCGATATATAGATGTATCGATGAATCGATATATCGATGGATCGATATATCGATGGATCGATGGTTCGATGGATCGAAGGATCGATGGATCGTTGGATCGATGGATGGATCGATGGATCGATGGATCGATGGATGGGTGGATGTGTGTTTGTGTGTATGTGTGTCTGTAGATCGATGGATCGATGGTTCGATAAATCGATGAATCGAAGGATCGATAGATTGATGGATCGATGGATCGATGAATGGATGGATGGATGGATGGATGGATGGGTGGATGGGTGTAGTGTGGTGGATCGATGGATCGAAGGATCGATGGATCGTTGGATCGATTGATGGATCGATGTATCGATGGATCGATGGTTCGATGGATCGATGGTTCGATGGATCGATGGATCGATGGATGTGTGGATGTGTGTATGTGTGTTTGTGTGTATGTGTGTCTGTGGATCGATGGATCGATGGTTCGATAAATCGATGAATCGAAGGATCGATGGATTGATGGATCGATGGATCGATGGATCGATGAATGGATGGATGGATGGATGGATGGGTGAAGTGTGGTGGATCGATGGATCGATGGTTCGATAAATCGATGGATCGAAGGATCGTTGGATCGATGGATGGATCGATGGATCGATGTATCGATGTATCGATGTATCGATTGATCGATGGATCGATGGATCGATGGTTCGATAAATCGATGGATCGAAGGATCGATGGATCGATAGATCGATGGATGGATCGATGGATGGATGGATGGATGGGTGGATGGGTGTATGTGTGTATGTGTGTCTGTGGATCGATGGATCGATGGGTCGATTGATTGATGGATCGATGGATCGAAGGATCGATGGATCGATGGATCGATGGATCGATGAATCGATGAATCGATGGTTCGATGTATCGATGTTTCGATGGATCGAAGGATCGATGGATCGTTGGATCGATGGATCGATGGATCGATGGATCGATGGATCGATGGATTGATGGATCGATGAATCGATGAATCGATGGATCGATGTATCGATGGATCGATGGATCGATGAATCGATGGTTCGATGTATTGATGGATCGATGGATCGATGGATTGAAGGATCAATGGATCGTTGGATCGATAGATCGATGAATCGATGTATCGATGGATCGATGGATCGATGGATTGAAGGATCAATGGATCGTTGGATCGATAGATCGATGAATCGATGGTTCGGTGTATCGTTGTATCGATGGATCGATGTATCGATGGATCGATGGATCGAAGGATCGATGGATTGTTGGATCGAAGGATCGATGGATCGATGGTTCGATGGATCGATGGATTTAAGGATCGATGGATCGATGGATCGATATATCGATGGATCGATATATCGATGAATCGATGTATCGATGGATCGATATAAAGATGGATCGATATTTCGATGGGTTGATGGGTGCATGCGTGTCTGTGGATCGAAGGATCGATGTATCGATGGATCGATGGATCGATGAATCGATGGTTCGATGTTTCGATGTATCGAAGGATCGTTGGATCGAAGGATCGATGGATCGATGTATCGATGGATCGATATATAGATGTATCGATGAATCGATATATCGATGGATCGATATATCGATGGATCGATGGTTCGATGGATCGATGGATCGAAGGATCGATGGATCGTTGGATCGATGGATGGATCGATGGATCGATGGATCGATGGATGGGTGGATGTGTGTTTGTGTGTATGTGTGTCTGTAGATCGATGGATCGATGGTTCGATAAATCGATGAATCGAAGGATCGATAGATTGATGGATCGATGGATCGATGAATGGATGGATGGATGGATGGATGGATGGGTGGATGGGTGTAGTGTGGTGGATCGATGGATCGAAGGATCGATGGATCGTTGGATCGATTGATGGATCGATGTATAGATGGATCGATGGTTCGATGGATCGATGGTTCGATGGATCGATGGATCGATGGATGTGTGGATGTGTGTATGTGTGTTTGTGTGTATGTGTGTCTGTGGATCGATGGATCGATGGTTCGATAAATCGATGAATCGAAGGATCGATGGATTGATGGATCGATGGATCGATGAATGGATGGATGGATGGATGGATGGGTGAAGTGTGGTGGATCGATGGATCGATGGTTCGATAAATCGATGGATCGAAGGATCGTTGGATCGATGGATGGATCGATGGATCGATGGATCGATGTATCGATGTATCGATGTATCGATTGATCGATGGATCGATGGATCGATGGATCGATGGTTCGATAAATCGATGGATCGAAGGATCGATGGATCGATAGATCGATGGATGGATCGATGGATGGATGGATGGATGGGTGGATGGGTGTATGTGTGTATGTGTGTCTGTGGATCGATGGATCGATGGGTCGATTGATTGATGGATCGATGGATCGAAGGATCGATGGATCGATGGATCGATGAATCGATGAATCGATGGTTCGATGTATCGATGTTTCGATGGATCGAAGGATCGATGGATCGTTGGATCGATGGATCGATGGATCGATGGATCGATGGATCGATGGATTGATGGATCGATGGATCGATGGATCGATGGATCGATGGATCGATGGATTTATGGATCGATGAATCGATGGATCGATGTATCGATGGATCGATGGATGGATGGATGGGTGGATGGGTGTATGTGTGTAATTGTGTCTGTGGATCGATGGATCGATGGGTCGATGGATTGATGGATCGACGGATCGATGGATCGATGGATGGATCGATGTATCGATGGATCGATGGTTCGATGGATGGATCGATGGATCGTTATATAGATGGATCGATGGATGGATCGATGGATGAATGGATGGGTGGATGTGTGAATGTGTGTTGATCGATGGATCGGTGGATGGATGGATGGATCGATGGATGGATGGATTGATCGATGGATCGAAGGATCGATGGATGGAGTCGTTGGATCGAAGGATCGATGGTTCGATGGATCGATGTATCGATGGATCGATATATAGATGGATCGATGTATCGATGAATCGATATATCGATGGATCGATATATCGATGGATCGATATATCGATGGATCGATATATCGATATATCGATGGATCGATATATAGATGGATCGATGTATCGATGGATCGATGTATCGATGGATCGATATATCGATGGATAGATATATCGATATTTCGATAGGTTGATGGGTGTTTGTGTGTCTGTGGATCGATGGATCGATGGTTCGATTGAACGATATATAGATGGATCGATATATCGATGTATCTCTGGATCGATATATAGATTGGTCGATATATCGATGGATTGATATATCGATGGATCGATATTTCGATGGGTGACTGGATGGATCGATAGGTGTATGTGTGTATGTGGATCGATGGTTCGATGTATCGAAGGATCGGTGGATCGAAGGATCGGTGGATCGAAGGATCGATGGATCGATGTATCGATGGATCGATATATAGATGGATCGATATATCGATGGATCGATGGATCGATATATAGATGGATCGATATATCGATGGATCGATATTTCGATGGATCGATAAATCGATGAATGGATGGATGGGTGGATAGGTGTAGTGTGGTGGATCGATGGTTCGATAAATCGATGGATCGATATATCGATATTTCGATGGATCGATAAATTGATGAATGGATGGATCGATGGTTCGATGTATCGATGTTTCGATGGATCGATGTATCGATGGATCGATGGATTGATGGTTCGATGGATCGATAGATCGAAGGATCGATATATCGTTGGATCGATGGATACATCGATGGATCGATGTATCGATGCATCGATGGATCGATGGTTCAATGGATCGATGGATCGATGGATCGAAGGATCGATGGATCGATAGATCGATGGATGGATCGATGGATGGATGGATGAATGGGTGGATGGGTGTATGTGTGTATGTGTGTCTGTGGATCGATGGAACGATGTATCGATGGATCGATGGATCAAAGGATCGATGGATCGTTGGATCGATGGATGGATCGATGGATCGATGTATGGATGGATCGATGGATCGATGAATCGATGAATCGATGGATCGATGTATCGATGTATCGATGGATCGATGGTTCGATGGATCGAAGGATCGATGGATCGATGGTTCGATGGTTCGATGTCTCGATGTATCGATGGATCGATGGATCGATGGATCGATGGATCGTTGGATCGAGGGATCGATGGATCGATGTATCGATGGATCGATGGATCGATGAATCGATGGTTCGATGTATCGATGTATCGAAGGATCGTTGGATCGAAGGATCGATGGATCGATGTATCGATGGATCGATATATAGATGGATCGATGTATCGATGGATCGATATATCGATGGATCGATATATCGATGGATCGATGAATCGATGGATCGAAGGATCGATGGATCGTTGGATCGATGGATGGATCGATGGATCGATGGTTCGATGGATCGATGGATGGGTGGATGTGTGGATGTGTGTTTGTGTGTGTCTGTAGATCGATGGATCGATGGTTCGATAAATCGATGAATCGAAGGGTCGATGGATTGATGGATCGATGGATCGATGAATGGATGGATGGATGGGCTGATGGGTGTAGTGTGGTGGATCGATGGATCGATGGTTCGATAAATCGATGGATCGAAGGATCGATGGATGAATTGATGGATCGATGGATCGATTGTTCGATGGATCGATGGATCGAATTATCGATGGATCGTTGAATCGATATATGGATCGATGGATCGATGTATCGATGTATCGATGGATCAATGGATCGCTGGTTCGATGGATCGAAGGATCGATGGATCGTTGGATCGATGGATGGGTGGATGTGTGGATGTGTGTATGTGTGTTTGTGTGTATGTGTGTCTGTGGATCGATGGATCGATGGTTCGATAAATCGATGAATCGAAGGATCGATGGATTGATGGATCGATGGATCGATGAATGGATGGATGGATGGATGGATGGATGGGTGGATGGGTGAAGTGTGGTGGATCGATGGATCGATGGTTCGATAAATCGATGGATCGAAGGATCGTTGGATCGATGGATGGATCGATGGATCGATGTATCGATGTATCGATTGATCGATGGATCGATGGATCGATGGTTCGATAAATCGATGGATCGAAGGATCGATGGATCGATAGATCGATGGATGGATCGATGGATGGATGGATGGATGGGTGGATGGGTGTATGTGTGTATGTGTGTCTGTGGATCGATGGATCAATGGGTCGATGGATTGATGGATCGATGGATCGATGGATCGATGGATCGATGAATCGATGGTTCGATGTATCGATGTATCGATGGATCGAAGGATCGATGGATCGTTGGATCGATGGATCGATGGATTGATGGATCGATGAATCGATGAATCGATGGATCGATGTATCGATGGATCGATGGATCGATGAATCGATGGATCGATGTATCGATGGATCGGTGGATCGATGGATTGAAGGATCAATGGATCGATAGATCGATGGATGGATCGATGGATGAATGGATGGGTGGATGTGTGAATGTGTCTGTGGATCGATGGATCGGTGGATGGATGGATCGATGGATGGATGGATTGATCGATGGTTCGATGGATCGATTGATCGATGGATGGAGTCGTTGGATCGAAGGATCGTTGGTTCGATGGATCGAAGGATCGATGGATCGATGTATCGATGTATATATCGTATATATCGATGGATCGATATATCGATGGATCGATATATCGATGAATCGATATATCGATGGATCGATATATAGATGGATCGATGAATCGATGGATCGATATATCGATGGATCGATATATCGATGGATCGATGGATCGATATAGAGATGGATCGATGAATCGATATTTCGATGGGTGGATGGATTGGTTGATGGGTGTATGTGTTTAAGTGTGTCGATGATCGATGGATCGATGTATCGATGGATCGGTGAATCGAAGGATCGGTGGATCGAAGGATCGATGGATCGATGTTTCGATGGATCGATATATCGATGGATCGATGGGTCGATATATAGATGGATCGATAAATCGATGGATCGATATTTCGATGGATCGATAAATCGATGAATGGATGGATGGATGGGTGGATGGGTGTAGTGTGGTGGATCGATGGATCGATGGTTCGATAAATCGATGGATCGATATTTCGATGGATCGATAAATCGATGAATGGATGGATCGATGGTTCGATGTATCGATGTTTCGATGGATCGATGTATCGATGGATCGATGGATTGATGGTTCGATGGATCGATAGATCGAAGGATCGATGGATCGTTGGATCGATGGATACATCGATGGATCGATGTATAGATGCATCGATGGATCGATGTTTCGATGGATCGAAGGATCGATGGATCGTTAGATCGATGGATGGATCGATGGATTGATGGATCGATGGTTCGATGGATCGATGGATCGATGGATCGATGGATGGGTGGATGTGTGGATGTGTGTATGTGTGTTTGTGTGTATGTGTGTCTGTGGATCGATGGATCGATGGTTCGATAAATTGATGAATCGAAGGATCGATGGATTGATGGATCGATGGATCGATGAATGGATGGATGGATGGATGGATGGATGGGTGGATGGGTTTAGTGTGGTGGGACGATGGATCGATGGTTCGATAAATCGATGGATCGAAGGATCGATGGATCGATAGATCGATGGATGGATCGATGGATGGATGGATGAATGGGTGGATGGGTGTATGTGTGTATGTGTGTCTGTGGATCGATGGGTCGATGGATTGATGGATCGATGGATCGATAATTCGATGGATGGATCGATGGATCGATGGATCGATGGTTCGATGGATGGATCGATGGATCGTTATATAGATGGATCGATGGAACGATGTATCGATGGATCGATGGATCAAAGGATCGATGGATCGTTGGATCGATGGATGGATCGATGGATCGATGTATGGATGGATCGATGAATCGATGAATCGATGGATGTATGTATCGATGGATCGAAGGATCGATGGATCGATGGTTCGATGTCTCGATGTATCGATGGATCGATGTATCGATGGATCGAAGGATCGTTGGATCGATGGATCGAAGGATCGAAGGATCGAAGGATCGATATATCGATGGATCAATGGATCGATGGTTCGATGTATCGATGTTTCGATGGATCGATGGATCGATGGATCGTTGGATCGAAGGATCGATGGATCGTTGGATCGATGGATCGATGGATGGATGGATCGATGAATCGATGGTTCGATGTATCGATGTATCGATGGATCGACGAATCGATAGATCGATGAATCGATGGTTCGATGTATCGATGTTTCGATGGATCGATGGATCGATGTATCGACGGATCGATGGATCGAAGGATCGATGGATCTTTGGATCGATAGATCGATAAATCGATGGTTCAATGTATCGATGTATCGATGGATCGATGGATCGATGTATCGATGGATCGATGGATCGATGTTTCGATGGATCGAAGGATCGATGGATCGATGGATCGATGTATCGATATAAAGATGGATGGATGTATCGATATGTCGATGGATCGATATATCGATGGATCGATATTTCGATGGGTGGATGGATGGGTTGATGGGTGTATGTGTGTATGTGTGTCTGTGGATCGATGGATCGATGGATCGATGGATCGATGAATCGATGGTTCGATGTATCGATGTATCGAAGAATCGTTGGATCGAAGGATCGATGTATCGATGGATCGATATATAGATGGATCGATGTATCGATGGATCGAAGGATCGATGGATAGTTGGATCGATGGATCGATGGATCGATGGATTGATGGATCGATGAATCGATGAATCGATGGTTCGATATATCGATGTGTCGATGGATCGATGGATCGATGGTTCGATGGATCGTGGGATCGATGGATACATCGATGGATCGATGTATCGATGTATCGATGGATCGATGGATCGATGGTTCGATGGTTCGATGGATCGATGGATCGAAGGATCGATGGATCGTTGGATCGATGGATGGATCGATGGATCGATGGTTCGATGGATCGATGGATCGATGGATCGATGGATCGATGGATAAGTGGATGTGTGTATGTGTGTATGTGTGTTTGTGTGTATGTGTGTCTGTGGATCGATGGATCGATGGTTCGATAAATCGATGAATCGAAGGATCGATGGATTGATGGATCGATGGATCGATGAATGGATGGATGGATGGATGGGTGGATGGGTGTAGTGTGGTGGATCGATGGATGAATCGATGGATCGATGGATTAATGGATCGATGGATCGATGGTTCGATGGATCGATGGATCGATGGATCGTTGGATCGATGGATGGATCGATGGATCGATGGATCGATGGATCGATGGTTCAATGGATCGATGGATCGATGGATGGGTGGATGTGTGTATGTGTGTTTGTGTGTCTGTGGATCGATGGTTCGAAAAATCGATGAATCGAAGGATCGATGGATTGATGGATCGATGGATCGATGAATGGCTGGAAGGATGGATGGATGGATGGGTGGATGGGTGTAGTGTGGTGGATCGATGGATCGATGGTTCGATAAATCGATGGATCGAAGGATCGATGGATCGATAGATCGATGGATGGATCGATGGATGGATGGATGAATGAGTGGATGGGTGTATGTGTGTATGTGTGTCTGTGGATCGATGGATCGATGGGTCGATGGATTGATGGATCGATGGATCGAAGGATCGATGGATCGATGGATGTATCGATGGATCGATGTATCGATGGATCGATGGTTCGATGGATGGATTGATGGATCGTTATATAGATGGATCGATGGAACGATGTATCGATGGATCGATGGATCGAAGGATCGATGGATTGTTAGATCGATGGATGGATCGATGGATCGATGTATGGATGGATCGATGAATCGATGAATCGATGGATCGATGTATCGATGGATCGTTGGATCGTTGGATGGATCGATAGATCGATGGATCGAAGGATCGATGGATCGATGGTTCGATGGATCGATGTATCGATGGATCGTTGGATTGTTGGATGGATCGAAGGATCGATGGATCGATGGTTCGATGGATCGATGGTTCGATGTATCGATGTATCGATGGATCGATGGATCGATGTATCGATGGATCGTTGGATCGATGGATCGATGGATCGTTGGATCGATGGATTGATGGATCGATGAATCGATGAATCGATGGTTCGATGTATCGATGTATCGATGGATCGTTGGATCGATAGATCGATGAATCGATGGTTTGATGTATCGATGTATCGAAAAATCGTTGGATCGAAGGATCGATCGATCGATGTATCGATGGATCGCTATATAGATGGATCGATGAATCGATGGATCGATATATAGATGGATCGATGGATCGTTGGATCGATGGATGGATCAATGGATCGATGGATCGATGGTTCGATGGATGGATCGATGGATCGATGTATCGATGGATCGATAGATCGAAGGATCGATGGATCGATATTTCGATGGGTGGATGGATGGATCGATGGGTGTATGTGTGTATGTGGATCGATGGTTCGATAAATCGATGGATCGATATATTGATGAATCGATGGGTCGAAGGATCGATGGATCGTTGGATCGATGGATGGATCGATGGTTCGATGGATCGATGGTTCGATGGATCGATGGTTCGATGGATGGATCGATGGATCGTTATATAGATGGATCGATGTATCGATGGATCGAAGGATCGATGGATCGTTGGATCGATGGATGGATCGATGGATCGATGTATCGATGGATCGAAGGATCGATGGATCGATGGATTGATGGTTCGATGGTTCGATATATCGATGTATCGCTGGATCGATATATAGATGGATCGATATATCGATGGATCGATATTTCGATGGGTGGATGGATGGGTGTAGTGTGGTGGATCGATGGACCGATGGTTCGATAAATCGATGTATCGATGGATCGATATTTAGATGGATCGATGTATCGATGGATCGATATATCGATGGATCGATATATAGATGGATCGATATATCGATGGATCGATATATAGATGGATCTATGGATCGATATATCGATGGATCGATATTTCGATCGGTGGATGGATGGATGGATGGATGGGTGTAGTGTGGTGGATCGATGGATCGATGGTTCGATAAATCGATGGAACGATATATCGATATTTCGATGGATCTTTCGATGGATCGATGGATCGATGTATCAATGGATCGATGTATCGATGGATCGATGGATTGATGGTTCGTTGGATCAATGGATCGAAGGATCGATGGATCGATGGATACATCGATGGATCGATGTATCGATGGAACGATGGATCGATGGATCGATGGTTCGATGGATCGATGGATCGAAGGATCGATGGATCGTTGGATCGATGGATGGATTGATAGATCGATGGATCGATAGATCGCTGGTTCGATGGATCGATGGATCGATGGATCGATGGATGGGTGGATGTGTGTATGTGTGTTTGTGTGTCTGTGGATCGATGGATCGATGGTTCGATAAATCGATGAATCGAAGGATAGATGGATTGATGGATCGATGGATCGATGAATGGATGGATGGATGGATGGATGGATGGGTGGATGGGTGTAGTGTGGTGGATCGATGGATCGATGGTTCTAAAAATGGATGGATCGATGGATCGAAGGATCGATGGATCGTTGGATCGAAGGATCGATGTATCGATGGATCGATAGATTGATGAATCGATGGTTCGATGTATCGATGTATCGATGGATCGATGTAACGATGGATCGATGGATCGAAGGATCGATGGATCGTTAGATCGAAGGATCGATGGATCGATGGTTCGATGGATCCATGGATCGATGGATCGATGGATCGATGAATCGATGAATCGATGGTTCGATGTATCGATGTATCGATGGATCGATGGATCTAAGGATCGATGGATCGTTGGATCGATGGATCGATGGATCGTTGGATCGATGGATCGATGGATTGATGGATCGATGAATCGATGGATCGATGTATCGATGGATCGATGGATCGATGAATCGATGAATCGATGGTTCGATGTATCGATGGATCGATGGATTGAAGGATCAATGGATCGATAGATCGATGGATGGATCGATGGATGGATGGATGGGTGGATGGGTGTATGTGTGTATGTGTGTCTGTGGATCGATGGGTCGATGGATTGATGGATCGATGGATCGACGGATCGATGGATCGATGGATGGATCGATGTATCGATGGATCGATGGTTCGATGGATGGATCGATGGATCGTTATATAGATGGATTGATGGATGGATCGATGGATGAATGCATGGGTGGATGTGTGAATGTGTCTGTGGATCGATGGATCGGTGGATGGATGGATCGATGGATGGATGGATTGATCGATGGTTCGATGGATCGAAGGATCGATGGATCGATGTATCGATGGATCGATATATAGATGGATCGATGTATCGATGGATCGATATATCGATGGATCGATATATAGATGGATCGATATATAGATGGATCGATATATCGATGGATCGATGTATCGATGGATCGATATATAGATGGATCGATGTATTGATGGATCGATATATCGATTGATACACATAGACACATCCATCCACATACACACATCCACCCATCCATCGATCCATCGATCCATCCATCGATCCAACGATCCATCGATCCTTCGATCCATCGATCCATCGAACCATCGATCCATCGATCCATCGATACATTGATACATCGATCCATCGATGTATCCATCGATCCAACGATCCATCGATCCATCGATATATCGAACCATCGATTCATCGATTCATCGATCCATCAATCCATCGATCCATCGATCCAACTATCCATCGATCCTTTGATCCATCGATCCATCGAACCATCGATCCATCTATATATCGATCCAACGATATATCGATCCATCGATATATCGATCCATCGATCCATCTATATATCGATCCATCGATACATCGATCCTTCGATCCAACGATTCTTCGATACATCGAATGATCGATTCATCGATTCATCGATCCATCGATCCATCGATCCATCGATCCACAGACACACATACACACATACACCCATCAACCCAACCATCCACCCATCGAAATATCGATCCAACGATATATCGATCCATCGATATATCGATACATCGATCCATCTTTATATCGATCCATCGATACATCGATCCATCGATACATCGATCCATCGATCCATCGATGGTTCGATGGATCGATGGATCGAAGGATCGATGGATCGTTGGATCGATGGATGGATCGATGGTTCGATGGATCGATGGATCGATGGATCGATGGATAAGTGGATGTGTGTATGTGTGTTTGTGTGTATGTGTGTCTGTGGATCGATGGTTCGATAAATCGATGAATCGAAGGATCGATGGATTGATGGATCGATGGATCGATGAATGGATGGATGGATGGATGGGTGGATGGGTGTAGTGTGGTGGATCGATGGATGAATCGATGGATCGATGGATTGATGGATCGATGGATCGATGGTTCGATGGATCGATGGATCGATGGATCGTTGGATCGATGGATGGATCGATGGATCGATGGATCGATGGTTCAATGGATCGATGGATCGATGGATCGATGGATGGGTGGATGTGTGTATGTGTGTTTGTGTGTCTGTGGATCGATGGATCGATGGTTCGAAAAATCGAGGAATCGAAGGATCGATGGATTGATGGATCGATGGATCGATGAATGGCTGGAAGGATGGATGGATGGATGGGTGGATGGGTGTAGTGTGGTGGATCGATGGATCGATGGTTCGATAAATCGATAGATCGAAGGATCGATGGATCGATAGATCGATGGATGGATCGATGGATGGATGGATGAATGAGTGGATGGGTGTATGTGTGTATGTGTGTCCGTGGATCGATGGATCGATGGGTCGATGGATTGATGGATCGATGGATCGAAGGATCGATGGATCGATGGTTCGATGGATGGATTAATGGATCGTTATATAGATGGATCGATGGAACGATGTATCGATGGATCGATGGATCGAAGGATCGATGGATTGTTGGATCGATGGATGGATCGATGGATCGATGTATGGATGGATCGATGAATCGATGAATCGATGGATCGATGTATCGATGGATCGTTGGATCGTTGGATGGATCGATGGATCGATGGATCGAAGGATCGATGGATCGAAGGATCGATGGATCGATGGTTCGATGGATCGATGGTTCGATGTATCGATGGATCGATGGCTCGATGTATCGATGGATCGTTGGATCGAAGGATCGATCGATCGATGTATCGATGGATCGCTATATAGATGGATCGATGAATCGATGGATCGATATATAGATGGATCGATGGATCGTTGGATCGATGGATGGATCAATGGATCGATGGATCGATGGTTCGATGGATGTGTTGATGGATCGATGGATCGTTATATAGATGGATCGATGGATCGATGTATCGATAGATCGAAGGATCGATGGATCGTTGGATCGATGGATGGATCGATGGATCGATGGATCGATGGATCGAAGGATCGATGGATCGTTGGATCGATGGATCGATGGATTGATGGATCGATGAATCGAAGGATCGATGGTTCGATGGATCGATATATCGATGTATCGCTGGATCGATATAAAGATGGAACGATATATCGATGGATCGATATTTCGATGGGTGGATGGATGGATCGATGGGTGTATGTGTGTATGTGGATCGATGGTTCGATAAATCGATGGATCGATATATAGATGAATCGATGGGTCGAAGGATCGATGGATCGTTGGATCGATGGATGGATCGATGGATCGATGGTTCGATGGATCGATGGTTCGATGGATCGATGGTTCGATGGATGGATCGATGGATCGTTATATAGATGGATCGATGTATCGATGGATCGAAGGATCGATGGATCGTTGGATCGATGGATGGATCGATGGATCGATGTATCGATGTATCGATGGATCGCTGGTTCGATGGATCGAAGGATCGATGGATCGTTGGATCGATGGATGGATCGATGAATCGATGGATCGATGTATCGATGTATCGATTGATCGATGGTTCGATAAATCGATGGATCGAAGGATCGATGGATCGATAGATCGATGGATGGATCGATGGATGGATGGATGGATGGGTGGATGGTGGTACTTCGATGTATCGATGTATCGATGGATCAATGGATCATAGTATCGATGGATCGTTGGATCGAAGGATCGATGGATCGTTGGATCGATGGATCGATGAATCGATGAATCGATGGTTCGATGTATCGACGGATCGATGGATCGAAGGATCGATGGATCGTTGGATCGATAGATCGATAAATCGATGTATCGATGTATCGATGGATCGATGTATCGATGGATCGATGGATCGAAGGATCGATGGATCGTTGGATCGATAGATCGATGTATCGATGTATCGATGGATCGATGTATCGATGGATCGATGGATCGAAGGATCGATGGATCGATGGATCGATGGATCGATATATAGATGGATCGATATATCGATGGATCGATATTTCGATGGGTGGATGGATGGGTTGATGGGTGTATGTGTGTCTGTGGATAGATGGATCGATGTATCGATGAATCGATGAATCGATGGTTCGATGTATCGATGTATCGAAGAATCCTTGGATCGAAGGATCGATGGATCGATGTATCGATGGATCGATATATAGATGGATCGATGTATCAATGGATTGATATATCGATGGATCGATATATCGTTGGATCGATATATAGATGGATCGATGGATCGATGGTTCGATGGATCGATGGATCGAAGGATCGATGGATCGTTGGATCGATGGATCGATGGATCGATGGATTGATGGATCGATGAATCGATGAATCGATGGTTCGGTGTATCGATGTATCGATGGATCGATGGATCGATGTATCGAAGGATCGTTGGATCGATGGATCGATGGATCGATGGATTGATGGATCGATGGATCGATGGATCGATGAATCGAAGGATCGATGGTTCGATGGATCGATATATCGATGTATCGCTGGATCGATACATAGATGGATCGATATATCGATGGATCGATATTTCGATGGGTGGATGGATGGATCGATGGGTGTATGTGGATCGATGGTTCGATAAATCGATGGATCGATATTTAGTTTGATCTATGTATCGATGGATCGATATATCGATGAATCGATATATAGATGGATCGATATATCGATGGATCGATATATCGATCGATCGATATTTCGATGGGTGGATGGATGGGTTGATGGGTGTATGTGTGTATGTGTGTGGTGATCGATGGATCGATATATCGATGAATCGGTGGTTCGATGTATCGAAGGATCGTTGGATCGAAGGATCGATGTATCGATATATAGATGGATCGATATATAGATGGATCGATATATCGATGGATCGATATATAGATTGATCGATATATCGATGGATCGATATTTCGATGGATCGATAAATCGATGAATGGATGGATGGATGGATGGATGGATGGGTGGATGGGTGGATGGGTGAAGTGTGGTGGATCGATGGATCGATGGATCGATAAATCGATGAATGGATGGATGGATGGATGGATGGGTGGATGGGTGTAGTGTGGTGGATCGATGGTTCGATAAATCGATGGATCGAAGGATCAATAGATCGATGGATGAATCGATGGATCGATGTATCGATGGATCGATGGATTGATGGTTCGATGGATCAATGGATCGAAGGATCGATGGATCGATGGATACATCGATGGATCGATGTATCGATGGATCGATGGATCGATGGTTCGATGGATCGATGGATCGAAGGATCGATGGATCGTTGGATCGATGGATGGATCGATGGATGGGTGGATGTGTGTATGTGTGTATGTGTGTTTGTGTGTCTGTGGATCGATAGATCGATGGTTCGATAAATCGATGAATCGAAGGATAGATGGATTGATGGATCGATGGATCGATGGATCGATGAATGGATGGATGGATGGATGGATGGGTGGATGGGTGTAGTGTGGTGGATCGATGGATCGATGGTTCGAAAAATCGATGGATCGAAGGATCGATGGATCGTTGGATCGAAGGATCGATGGATCGATGGTTCGATGGATCCATGGATCAATGGATCGAAGGATCGATGGATCGATATATCGATGAAACGATGTATTGATGGATCGATTTATAAATGGATCGATGGATCGATATATCGATGGATCGATATTTCGATGGGTAGATGGATGTGTTGATGGGTGTATGTGTGTCTGTGGATCGATGGATCGATGTATCGATGGATCGATGGATAGATGGATGAATCGATGGATCAATGGATTGATGGATCGATGGATCGATGGATCGAAGGATCGATGGATCGTTGGATCGATGGATGGATCGATGGATCGATGTATCGATGTATCGATGGATCGCTGGTTCGATGGATCGAAGGATCGATGGATCGTTGGATCGATGGATGGATCGATGAATCGATGGATCGATGTATCGATTGATCGATGGATCGATGGTTCGATAAATCGATGGATCGAAGGATCGATGGATCGATAGATCGATGGATGGATCGATGGATGGATGGATGGATGGGTGGATGGTGGTACTTCGATGTATCGATGTATCGATGGATCGATGGATCATAGTATCGATGGATCGTTGGATCGAAGGATCGATGGATCGTTGGATCGATGGATCGATGGATCGATGAATCGATGAATCGATGAATCGATGGTTCGATGTATCGATGTATCGATGGATCGATGAATCGATGAATCGATGGTTCGATGTATCGATGTTTCGATGGATCGATGGATCGATGTATCGACGGATCGATGGATCGAAGGATCGATGGATCGTTGGATCGATAGATCGATAAATCGATGTATCGATGTATCGATGGATCGATGTATCGATGGATCGATGGATCGATGGATCGTTGGATCGATAGATCGATGTATCGATGTATCGATGGATCGATGTATCGATGGATCGATATATAGATGGATCGATATATCGATGGATCGATATTTCGATGGGTGGATGGATGGGTTGAAGGGTGTATGTGTGTCTGTGGATAGATGGATCGATGTATCGATGAATCATGAATCGATGGTTCGATGTATCGATGTATCGAAGAATCCTTGGATCGAAGGATCGATGTATCGATGGATCGATATATAGATGGATCGATGTATCAATGGATCGATATATCGATGGATCGATATATCGTTGGATCGATATATAGATGGATCGATGGATCGATGGTTCGATGGATCGATGGATCGATGGATCGTTGGATCGATGGATCGATGGATTGATGGATCGATGAATCGATGAATCGATGGTTCGATGTATCGATGTATCGATGGATCGATGGATCGATGGATCGATGTATCGATGGATCGAAGGATCGATGGATCGTTGGATCGATGGAGCGATGGATCGATGGATTGATGGATCGATGGATTGATGGATCGATGAATCGATGAATCCATGGTTTGATGTATCGATGTATCGATGGATCGATGGATCGATGGTTCGATGGATCGATGGATCGATGAATCGATGGATCGATGAATCGATGAATCGATGGTTCGATGTATCGATGTTTCGATGTATCGATGGATCGATGGATCGATGTATCGATGGATCGATGGATTGATGGTTCGATGGATCGATAGATCGAAGGATCGATGGATCGTTGGATCGATGGATACATCGATGGATCGATGTATCGATGAATCGATGGATCGATGGTTCGATTGATCGATGGATCGAAGGATCGATGGATCGTTAGATCGATGGATGGATCGATGGATTGATGGATCGATGGTTCGATGGATCGATGGATGAGTGGTGTGTGGATGTGTGTATGTGTGTCTGTGGATCGATGGTTCGATAAATCGATGAATCGAAGCTCGATAGATTGATGGATCGATGGATCGATGGTTCGATGGATCGAAGGATCGATGTATCGTTGGATCGATGGATGGATCGATGAATCGATGTATCGATGGATCGATGGATCGCTGGTTCGATGGATCGAAGGATCGATGGATCGTTGGATCGATGGATGGATCGATGGATCGATGTATCGATGTATCGATTGATCGATGGATCGATGGATCGATGGTTCGATAAATCGATGGATTGAAGGATCGATGGATCGATAGATCGATGGATGGATCGATGGATGGATGGATGAATGGGTGGATGGGTGAATGTATGTATATATGTGTCTGTGGATCGATGGGTCGATGGATTGATGGATGGATCGATGGAATGATGGATCGACGGATCGATGGATCGAAGGATCGATGGATCGTTGGATCGATAGATCGATAAATCGATGTATCGATGTATCGATGGATCGATGTATCGATGGATCGATGGATCGAAGGATCGATGGATCGTTGGATCGATAGATCGATGTATCGATGTATCGATGGATCGATGTATCGATGGATCGATGGATCGATGGATCGATGGATCGATATATAGATGGATCGATATATCGATGGATCGATATTTCGATGGGTGGATCATGGATCGATGGATCGATGGATCGATGGATCGATGGATCGATGAATGGATGGATGGATGGATGGATGGGTGGATGGGTGTAGTGTGGTGGATCGATGGATCGATGGTTCGAAAAATCGATGGATCGAAGGATCGATGGATCGTTGGATCGAAGGATCGATGGATCGATGGTTCGATGGATCCATGGATCAATGGATCGAAGGATCGATGGATCGATATATCGATGAAACGATGTATTGATGGATCGATTTATAAATGGATCGATGGATCGATATATCGATGGATCGATATTTCGATGGGTAGATGGATGTGTTGATGGGTGTATGTGTGTATGTGTGTCTGTGGATCGATGGATCGATGTATCGATGGATCGATGGATAGATGGATGAATCGATGGATCAATGGATTGATGGATCGATGGATCGATGGATCGAAGGATCGATGGATCGTTGGATCGATGGATGGATCGATGGATCGATGTATCGATGTATCGATGGATCGCTGGTTCGATGGATCGAAGGATCGATGGATCGTTGGATCGATGGATGGATCGATGAATCGATGGATCGATGTATCGATTGATCGATGGATCGATGGTTCGATAAATCGATGGATCGAAGGATCGATGGATCGATAGATCGATGGATGGATCGATGGATGGATGGATGGATGGGTGGATGGTGGTACTTCGATGTATCGATGTATCGATGGATCGATGGATCATAGTATCGATGGATCGTTGGATCGAAGGATCGATGGATCGTTGGATCGATGGATCGATGGATCGATGAATCGATGAATCGATGAATCGATGGTTCGATGTATCGATGTATCGATGGATCGATGAATCGATGAATCGATGGTTCGATGTATCGATGTTTCGATGGATCGATGGATCGATGTATCGACGGATCGATGGATCGAAGGATCGATGGATCGTTGGATCGATAGATCGATAAATCGATGTATCGATGTATCGATGGATCGATGTATCGATGGATCGATGGATCGATGGATCGTTGGATCGATAGATCGATGTATCGATGTATCGATGGATCGATGTATCGATGGATCGATGGATCGATGGATCGATGGATCGATGGATCGATGGATCGATATATAGATGGATCGATATATCGATGGATCGATATTTCGATGGGTGGATGGATGGGTTGAAGGGTGTATGTGTGTCTGTGGATAGATGGATCGATGTATCGATGAATCATGAATCGATGGTTCGATGTATCGATGTATCGAAGAATCCTTGGATCGAAGGATCGATGTATCGATGGATCGATATATAGATGGATCGATGTATCAATGGATCGATATATCGATGGATCGATATATCGTTGGATCGATATATAGATGGATCGATGGATCGATGGTTCGATGGATCGATGGATCGATGGATCGTTGGATCGATGGATCGATGGATTGATGGATCGATGAATCGATGAATCGATGGTTCGATGTATCGATGTATCGATGGATCGATGGATCGATGGATCGATGGATCGATGTATCGATGGATCGAAGGATCGATGGATCGTTGGATCGATGGAGCGATGGATCGATGGATTGATGGATCGATGGATTGATGGATCGATGAATCGATGAATCCATGGTTTGATGTATCGATGTATCGATGGATCGATGGATCGATGGTTCGATGGATCGATGGATCGATGAATCGATGGATCGATGAATCGATGAATCGATGGTTCGATGTATCGATGTTTCGATGTATCGATGGATCGATGGATCGATGTATCGATGGATCGATGGATTGATGGTTCGATGGATCGATAGATCGAAGGATCGATGGATCGTTGGATCGATGGATACATCGATGGATCGATGTATCGATGAATCGATGGATCGATGGTTCGATTGATCGATGGATCGAAGGATCGATGGATCGTTAGATCGATGGATGGATCGATGGATTGATGGATCGATGGTTCGATGGATCGATGGATCGATGGATGAGTGGTGTGTGGATGTGTGTATGTGTGTCTGGATCGATGGTTCGATAAATCGATGAATCGAAGCTCGATAGATTGATGGATCGATGGATCGATGGTTCGATGGATCGAAGGATCGATGTATCGTTGGATCGATGGATGGATCGATGGATCGATGTATCGATGGATCGATGGATCGCTGGTTCGATGGATCGAAGGATCGATGGATCGTTGGATCGATGGATGGATCGATGGATCGATGTATCGATGTATCGATTGATCGATGGATCGATGGATCGATGGTTCGATAAATCGATGGATTGAAGGATCGATGGATCGATAGATCGATGGATGGATCGATGGATGGATGGATGAATGGGTGGATGGGTGAATGTATGTATATATGTGTCTGTGGATCGATGGGTCGATGGATTGATGGATGGATCGATGGAATGATGGATCGACGGATCGATGGATCGAAGGATCGATGGATCGTTGGATCGATAGATCGATAAATCGATGTATCGATGTATCGATGGATCGATGTATCGATGGATCGATGGATCGAAGGATCGATGGATCGTTGGATCGATAGATCGATGTATCGATGTATCGATGGATCGATGTATCGATGGATCGATGGATCGATGGATCGATGGATCGATGGATCGATATATAGATGGATCGATATATCGATGGATCGATATTTCGATGGGTGGATGGATGGGTTGAAGGGTGTATGTGTGTATGTGTGTCTGTGGATAGATGGATCGATGTATCGATGAATCATGAATCGATGGTTCGATGTATCGATGTATCGAAGAATCCTTAGATCGAAGGATCGATGTATCGATGGATCGATATATAGATGGATCGATGTATCAATGGATCGATATATCGATGGATCGATATATCGTTGGATCGATATATAGATGGATCGATGGTTCGATGGATCGATGGATCGATGGATCGTTGGATCGATGGATCGATGTATCGATGGATTGATGGATCGATGAATCGATGAATCGATGGTTCGATGTATCGATGTATCGATGGATCGATGAATCGATGGATCGATGTATCGATGGATCGAAGGATCGATGGATCGTTGGATCGATGGATCGATGGATCGATGGATTGATGGATCGATGGATTGATGGATCGATGAATCGATGAATCCATGGTTTGATGTATCGATGTATCGATGGATCGATGGATCGATGGTTCGATGGATCGATGAATCGATGGATCGATGAATCGATGAATCGATGGTTCGATGTATCGATGTTTCGATGTATCGATGGATCGATGGATCGATGTATCGATTGATCGATGGATCGATGGATCGATGGTTCGATAAATCGATGGATTGAAGGATCGATGGATCGATAGATCGATGGATGGATCGATGGATGGATGGATGAATGGGTGGATGGGTGTATGTATGTATATATGTGTCTGTGGATCGATGGCTCGATGGATTGATGGATGGATCGATGGAATGATGGATCTATGGATCGATGGATCGATGGATCGACGGATCGATGGATCGTTGGATCGATGGATGGATCGATGGATCGATGGATCGATGTATCGATGGATCGAAGGATCGATGGATCGTTGGATCGATGGATCGATGAATCGAAGGATCGATGGTTCGATGGATCGATATATCGATGTATCGCTGGATCGATATATAGATGGATCGATATATAGATGGATCGATATATCGATGGATCGATATTTCGATGGGTGGATGGATGGATCGATGGGTGTATGTGGATCGATGGTTCGATAAATCGATGGATCGATATATCGATGGATCGATATTTAGTTGGATCTATGTATCGATATATCGATGGATCGATATATAGATAGATCGATATATCGATGGATCGATATATCGATGGATCGATATATCGATGGATCGATATTTCGATGGGTGGATGGATGGGTTGATGGGTGTATGTGTGTGTGGATCGATGGATCGATATATCGATGGATCGATGAATCGGTGGTTCGATGTATCGAAGGATCGTTGGATCGAAGGATCGATGTATCGATGGATCGATATATAGATGGATCGATATATAGATGGATCGATATATCGATGGATCGATATATAGATTGATCGATATATCGATGGATCGATATTTCGATGGATCGATAAATCGATGAATGGATGGATGGATGGGTGGATGGGTGAAGTGTGGTGGATCGATGGATCGATGGATCGATAAATCGATGAATGGATGGATGGATGGATGGATGGGTGGATGGGTGTAGTGTGGTGGATCGATGGTTCGATAAATCGATGGATCGAAGGATCAATAGATCGATGGATGAATCGATGAATCGATGTATCGATGGATCGATGGATTGATGGTTCGATGGATCGAAGGATCGATGGATCGTTGGATCGATGGATACATCGATGGATCGATGTATCGATGGATCGATGGATCGATGGTTCGATGGATCGATGGATCGAAGGATCGATGGATCGTTGGATCGATGGATGATCCGATGGATCGATGTATCGATGGATCGATGGATCGCTGGTTCGATGGATCGAAGGATCGATGGATCGTTGGATCGATGGATGGATCGATGAATCGATGGATCGATGGATCGATGGTTCGATAAATCGATGGATCGAAGGATCGATGGATCGATAGATCGATGGATGGATCGATGGATGGATGGATGGATGGGTGGATGGTGGTACTTCGATGTATCGATGTATCGATGGATCGATGGATCATAGGATCGATGGATCGTTGGATCGAAGGATCGATGGATCGTTGGATCGATGGATCGATGGATGGATGGATCGATGAATCGATGAATCGATGGTTCGATGTATCGATGTATCGATGGATCGATGGATCGATGAATCGATGAATCGATGGTTCGATGTATCAATGGATCGATATATCGATGGATCGATATATCGTTGGATCGATATATAGATGGATCGATGGATCGATGGTTCGATGGATCGATGGATCGATGGATCGTTGGATCGATGGATCGATGGATTGATGGATCGATGAATCGATGAATCGATGGTTCGATGTATCGATGTATCGATGGATCGATGGATCGATGGATCGATGTATCGATGGATCGAAGGATCGATGGATCGTTGGATCGATGGAGCGATGGATCGATGGATTGATGGATCGATGGATTGATGGATCGATGAATCGATGAATCCATGGTTTGATGTATCGATGTATCGATGGATCGATGGATCGATGGTTCGATGGATCGATGGATCGATGAATCGATGGATCGATGAATCGATGAATCGATGGTTCGATGTATCGATGTTTCGATGTATCGATGGATCGATGGATCGATGTATCGATGGATCGATGGATTGATGGTTCGATGGATCGATAGATCGAAGGATCGATGGATCGTTGGATCGATGGATACATCGATGGATCGATGTATCGATGAATCGATTGATCGATGGTTCGATTGATCGATGGATCGAAGGATCGATGGATCGTTAGATCGATGGATGGATCGATGGATTGATGGATCGATGGTTCGATGGATCGATGGATCGATGGATGAGTGGTGTGTGGATGTGTGTATGTGTGTCTGTGGATCGATGGTTCGATAAATCGATGAATCGAAGCTCGATAGATTGATGGATCGATGGATCGATGGTTCGATGGATCGAAGGATCGATGTATCGTTGGATCGATGGATGGATCGATGGATCGATGTATCGATGGATCGATGGATCGCTGGTTCGATGGATCGAAGGATCGATGGATCGTTGGATCGATGGATGGATCGATGTATCGATGTATCGATTGATCGATGGATCGATGGATCGATGGTTCGATAAATCGATGGATTGAAGGATCGATGGATCGATAGATCGATGGATGGATCGATGGATGGATGGATGAATGGGTGGATGGGTGAATGTATGTATATATGTGTCTGTGGATCGATGGGTCGATGGATTGATGGATGGATCGATGGAATGATGGATCGACGGATCGATGGATCGAAGGATCGATGGATCGTTGGATCGATAGATCGATAAATCGATGTATCGATGTATCGATGGATCGATGTATCGATGGATCGATGGATCGAAGGATCGATGGATCGTTGGATCGATAGATCGATGTATCGATGTATCGATGGATCGATGTATCGATGGATCGATGGATCGATGGATCGATGGATCGATGGATCGATATATAGATGGATCGATATATCGATGGATCGATATTTCGATGGGTGGATCATGGATCGATGGATCGATGGATCGATGGATCGATGGATCGATGAATGGATGGATGGATGGATGGATGGGTGGATGGGTGTAGTGTGGTGGATCGATGGATCGATGGTTCGAAAAATCGATGGATCGAAGGATCGATGGATCGTTGGATCGAAGGATCGATGGATCGATGGTTCGATGGATCCATGGATCAATGGATCGAAGGATCGATGGATCGATATATCGATGAAACGATGTATTGATGGATCGATTTATAAATGGATCGATGGATCGATATATCGATGGATCGATATTTCGATGGGTAGATGGATGTGTTGATGGGTGTATGTGTGTATGTGTGTCTGTGGATCGATGGATCGATGTATCGATGGATCGATGGATAGATGGATGAATCGATGGATCAATGGATTGATGGATCGATGGATCGATGGATCGATGGATCGTTGGATCGATGGATGGATCGATGGATCGATGTATCGATGTATCGATGGATCGCTGGTTCGATGGATCGAAGGATCGATGGATCGTTGGATCGATGGATGGATCGATGAATCGATGGATCGATGTATCGATTGATCGATGGATCGATGGTTCGATAAATCGATGGATCGAAGGATCGATGGATCGATAGATCGATGGATGGATCGATGGATGGATGGATGGATGGGTGGATGGTGGTACTTCGATGTATCGATGTATCGATGGATCGATGGATCATAGTATCGATGGATCGTTGGATCGAAGGATCGATGGATCGTTGGATCGATGGATCGATGGATCGATGAATCGATGAATCGATGAATCGATGGTTCGATGTATCGATGTATCGATGGATCGATGAATCGATGAATCGATGGTTCGATGTATCGATGTTTCGATGGATCGATGGATCGATGTATCGACGGATCGATGGATCGAAGGATCGATGGATCGTTGGATCGATAGATCGATAAATCGATGTATCGATGTATCGATGGATCGATGTATCGATGGATCGATGGATCGATGGATCGTTGGATCGATAGATCGATGTATCGATGTATCGATGGATCGATGTATCGATGGATCGATGGATCGATGGATCGATGGATCGATATATAGATGGATCGATATATCGATGGATCGATATTTCGATGGGTGGATGGATGGGTTGAAGGGTGTATGTGTGTCTGTGGATAGATGGATCGATGTATCGATGAATCATGAATCGATGGTTCGATGTATCGATGTATCGAAGAATCCTTGGATCGAAGGATCGATGTATCGATGGATCGATATATAGATGGATCGATGTATCAATGGATCGATATATCGATGGATCGATATATCGTTGGATCGATATATAGATGGATCGATGGATCGATGGTTCGATGGATCGATGGATCGATGGATCGTTGGATCGATGGATCGATGGATTGATGGATCGATGAATCGATGAATCGATGGTTCGATGTATCGATGTATCGATGGATCGATGGATCGATGGATCGATGTATCGATGGATCGAAGGATCGATGGATCGTTGGATCGATGGAGCGATGGATCGATGGATTGATGGATCGATGGATTGATGGATCGATGAATCGATGAATCCATGGTTTGATGTATCGATGTATCGATGGATCGATGGATCGATGGTTCGATGGATCGATGGATCGATGAATCGATGGATCGATGAATCGATGAATCGATGGTTCGATGTATCGATGTTTCGATGTATCGATGGATCGATGGATCGATGTATCGATGGATCGATGGATTGATGGTTCGATGGATCGATAGATCGAAGGATCGATGGATCGTTGGATCGATGGATACATCGATGGATCGATGTATCGATGAATCGATGGATCGATGGTTCGATTGATCGATGGATCGAAGGATCGATGGATCGTTAGATCGATGGATGGATCGATGGATTGATGGATCGATGGTTCGATGGATCGATGGATGAGTGGTGTGTGGATGTGTGTATGTGTGTCTGTGGATCGATGGTTCGATAAATCGATGAATCGAAGCTCGATAGATTGATGGATCGATGGATCGATGGTTCGATGGATCGAAGGATCGATGTATCGTTGGATCGATGGATGGATCGATGGATCGATGTATCGATGGATCGATGGATCGCTGGTTCGATGGATCGAAGGATCGATGGATCGTTGGATCGATGGATGGATCGATGGATCGATGTATCGATGTATCGATTGATCGATGGATCGATGGATCGATGGTTCGATAAATCGATGGATTGAATCGATGGATGGATTGATCGATAAATAGATGGATGTGTTGATGGGTGTATGTGTGTATGTGTGTCTGTGGATCGATGGATCGATGTATCGATGGATCGATGGATAGATGGATGAATCGATGGATCAATGGATTGATGGATCGATGGATCGATGGATCGATGGATCGTTGGATCGATGGATGGATCGATGGATCGATGTATCGATGTATCGATGGATCGCTGGTTCGATGGATCGAAGGATCGATGGATCGTTGGATCGATGGATGGATCGATGAATCGATGGATCGATGTATCGATTGATCGATGGATCGATGGTTCGATAAATCGATGGATCGAAGGATCGATGGATCGATAGATCGATGGATGGATCGATGGATGGATGGATGGATGGGTGGATGGTGGTACTTCGATGTATCGATGTATCGATGGATCGATGGATCATAGTATCGATGGATCGTTGGATCGAAGGATCGATGGATCGTTGGATCGATGGATCGATGGATCGATGAATCGATGAATCGATGAATCGATGGTTCGATGTATCGATGTATCGATGGATCGATGAATCGATGAATCGATGGTTCGATGTATCGATGTTTCGATGGATCGATGGATCGATGTATCGACGGATCGATGGATCGAAGGATCGATGGATCGTTGGATCGATAGATCGATAAATCGATGTATCGATGTATCGATGGATCGATGTATCGATGGATCGATGGATCGATGGATCGTTGGATCGATAGATCGATGTATCGATGTATCGATGGATCGATGTATCGATGGATCGATGGATCGATGGATCGATGGATCGATATATAGATGGATCGATATATCGATGGATCGATATTTCGATGGGTGGATGGATGGGTTGAAGGGTGTATGTGTGTCTGTGGATAGATGGATCGATGTATCGATGAATCATGAATCGATGGTTCGATGTATCGATGTATCGAAGAATCCTTGGATCGAAGGATCGATGTATCGATGGATCGATATATAGATGGATCGATGTATCAATGGATCGATATATCGATGGATCGATATATCGTTGGATCGATATATAGATGGATCGATGGATCGATGGTTCGATGGATCGATGGATCGATGGATCGTTGGATCGATGGATTGATGGATCGATGAATCGATGAATCGATGGTTCGATGTATCGATGTATCGATGGATCGATGGATCGATGGATCGATGTATCGATGGATCGAAGGATCGATGGATCGTTGGATCGATGGAGCGATGGATCGATGGATTGATGGATCGATGGATTGATGGATCGATGAATCGATGAATCCATGGTTTGATGTATCGATGTATCGATGGATCGATGGATCGATGGTTCGATGGATCGATGGATCGATGAATCGATGGATCGATGAATCGATGAATCGATGGTTCGATGTATCGATGTTTCGATGTATCGATGGATCGATGGATCGATGTATCGATGGATCGATGGATTGATGGTTCGATGGATCGATAGATCGAAGGATCGATGGATCGTTGGATCGATGGATACATCGATGGATCGATGTATCGATGAATCGATGGATCGATGGTTCGATTGATCGATGGATCGAAGGATCGATGGATCGTTAGATCGATGGATGGATCGATGGATTGATGGATCGATGGTTCGATGGATCGATGGATGAGTGGTGTGTGGATGTGTGTATGTGTGTCTGTGGATCGATGGTTCGATAAATCGATGAATCGAAGCTCGATAGATTGATGGATCGATGGATCGATGGTTCGATGGATCGAAGGATCGATGTATCGTTGGATCGATGGATGGATCGATGGATCGATGTATCGATGGATCGATGGATCGCTGGTTCGATGGATCGAAGGATCGATGGATCGTTGGATCGATGGATGGATCGATGGATCGATGTATCGATGTATCGATTGATCGATGGATCGATGGATCGATGGTTCGATAAATCGATGGATTGAAGGATCGATGGATCGATAGATCGATGGATGGATCGATGGATGGATGGATGAATGGGTGGATGGGTGAATGTATGTATATATGTGTCTGTGGATCGATGGGTCGATGGATTGATGGATGGATCGATGGAATGATGGATCGACGGATCGATGGATCGAAGGATCGATGGATCGTTGGATCGATAGATCGATAAATCGATGTATCGATGTATCGATGGATCGATGTATCGATGGATCGATGGATCGAAGGATCGATGGATCGTTGGATCGATAGATCGATGTATCGATGTATCGATGGATCGATGTATCGATGGATCGATGGATCGATGGATCGATGGATCGATATATAGATGGATCGATATATCGATGGATCGATATTTCGATGGGTGGATCATGGATCGATGGATCGATGGATCGATGGATCGATGGATCGATGAATGGATGGATGGATGGATGGATGGGTGGATGGGTGTAGTGTGGTGGATCGATGGATCGATGGTTCGAAAAATCGATGGATCGAAGGATCGATGGATCGTTGGATCGAAGGATCGATGGATCGATGGTTCGATGGATCCATGGATCAATGGATCGAAGGATCGATGGATCGATATATCGATGAAACGATGTATTGATGGATCGATTTATAGATGGATCGATGGATCGATATATCGATGGATCGATATTTCGATGGGTAGATGGATGTGTTGATGGGTGTATGTGTGTATGTGTGTCTGTGGATCGATGGATCGATGTATCGATGGATCGATGGATAGATGGATGAATCGATGGATCAATGGATTGATGGATCGATGGATCGATGGATCGAAGGATCGATGGATCGTTGGATCGATGGATGGATCGATGGATCGATGTATCGATGTATCGATGGATCGCTGGTTCGATGGATCGAAGGATCGATGGATCGTTGGATCGATGGATGGATCGATGAATCGATGGATCGATGTATCGATTGATCGATGGATCGATGGTTCGATAAATCGATGGATCGAAGGATCGATGGATCGATAGATCGATGGATGGATCGATGGATGGATGGATGGATGGGTGGATGGTGGTACTTCGATGTATCGATGTATCGATGGATCGATGGATCATAGTATCGATGGATCGTTGGATCGAAGGATCGATGGATCGTTGGATCGATGGATCGATGGATCGATGAATCGATGAATCGATGAATCGATGGTTCGATGTATCGATGTATCGATGGATCGATGAATCGATGAATCGATGGTTCGATGTATCGATGTTTCGATGGATCGATGGATCGATGTATCGACGGATCGATGGATCGAAGGATCGATGGATCGTTGGATCGATAGATCGATAAATCGATGTATCGATGTATCGATGGATCGATGTATCGATGGATCGATGGATCGATGGATCGTTGGATCGATAGATCGATGTATCGATGTATCGATGGATCGATGTATCGATGGATCGATGGATCGATGTATCGATGGATCGATGGATCGATGGATCGATGGATCGATGGATCGATATATAGATGGATCGATATATCGATGGATCGATATTTCGATGGGTGGATGGATGGGTTGAAGGGTGTATGTGTGTCTGTGGATAGATGGATCGATGTATCGATGAATCATGAATCGATGGTTCGATGTATCGATGTATCGAAGAATCCTTGGATCGAAGGATCGATGTATCGATGGATCGATATATAGATGGATCGATGTATCAATGGATCGATATATCGATGGATCGATATATCGTTGGATCGATATATAGATGGATCGATGGATCGATGGTTCGATGGATCGATGGATCGATGGATCGTTGGATCGATGGATCGATGGATTGATGGATCGATGAATCGATGAATCGATGGTTCGATGTATCGATGTATCGATGGATCGATGGATCGATGGATCGATGGATCGATGTATCGATGGATCGAAGGATCGATGGATCGTTGGATCGATGGAGCGATGGATCGATGGATTGATGGATCGATGAATCGATGAATCCATGGTTTGATGTATCGATGTATCGATGGATCGATGGATCGATGGTTCGATGGATCGATGGATCGATGAATCGATGGATCGATGAATCGATGGTTCGATGTATCGATGTTTCGATGTATCGATGGATCGATGGATCGATGTATCGATGGATCGATGGATTGATGGTTCGATGGATCGATAGATCGAAGGATCGATGGATCGTTGGATCGATGGATACATCGATGGATCGATGTATCGATGAATCGATGGATCGATGGTTCGATTGATCGATGGATCGAAGGATCGATGGATCGTTAGATCGATGGATGGATCGATGGATTGATGGATCGATGGTTCGATGGATCGATGGATCGATGGATGAGTGGTGTGTGGATGTGTGTATGTGTGTCTGTGGATCGATGGTTCGATAAATCGATGAATCGAAGCTCGATAGATTGATGGATCGATGGATCGATGGTTCGATGGATCGAAGGATCGATGTATCGTTGGATCGATGGATGGATCGATGGATCGATGTATCGATGGATCGATGGATCGCTGGTTCGATGGATCGAAGGATCGATGGATCGTTGGATCGATGGATGGATCGATGGATCGATGTATCGATGTATCGATTGATCGATGGATCGATGGATCGATGGTTCGATAAATCGATGGATTGAAGGATCGATGGATCGATAGATCGATGGATGGATCGATGGATGGATGGATGAATGGGTGGATGGGTGAATGTATGTATATATGTGTCTGTGGATCGATGGGTCGATGGATTGATGGATGGATCGATGGAATGATGGATCGACGGATCGATGGATCGAAGGATCGATGGATCGTTGGATCGATAGATCGATAAATCGATGTATCGATGTATCGATGGATCGATGTATCGATGGATCGATGGATCGAAGGATCGATGGATCGTTGGATCGATAGATCGATGTATCGATGTATCGATGGATCGATGTATCGATGGATCGATGGATCGATGGATCGATGGATCGATATATAGATGGATCGATATATCGATGGATCGATATTTCGATGGGTGGATCATGGATCGATGGATCGATGGATCGATGGATCGATGAATGGATGGATGGATGGGTGGATGGGTGTAGTGTGGTGGATCGATGGATCGATGGTTCGAAAAATCGATGGATCGAAGGATCGATGGATCGTTGGATCGAAGGATCGATGGATCGATGGTTCGATGGATCCATGGATCAATGGATCGAAGGATCGATGGATCGATATATCGATGAAACGATGTATTGATAGATCGATTTATAGATGGATCGATGGATCGATATATCGATGGATCGATATTTCGATGGGTAGATGGATGTGTTGATGGGTGTATGTGTGTATGTGTGTCTGTGGATCGATGGATCGATGTATCGATGGATCGATGGATAGATGGATGAATCGATGGATCAATGGATTGATGGATCGATGGATCGATGGATCGAAGGATCGATGGATCGTTGGATCGATGGATGGATCGATGGATCGATGTATCGATGTATCGATGGATCGCTGGTTCGATGGATCGAAGGATCAATGGATCGTTGGATCGATGGATGGATCGATGAATCGATGGATCGATGTATCGATTGATCGATGGATCGATGATTCGATAAATCGATGGATCGAAGGATCGATGGATCGATAGATCGATGGATGGATCGATGGATGGATGGATGGATGGGTGGATGGTGGTACTTCGATGTATCGATGTATCGATGGATCGATGGATCATAGTATCGATGGATCGTTGGATCGAAGGATCGATGGATCGTTGGATCGATGGATCGATGGATCGATGAATCGATGAATCGATGAATCGATGGTTCGATGTATCGATGTATCGATGGATCGATGAATCGATGGTTCGATGTATCGATGTTTCGATGGATCGATGGATCGATGTATCGATGGATCGATGGATCGAAGGATCGATGGATCGTTGGATCGATAGATCGATAAATCGATGTATCGATGTATCGATGGATCGATGTATCGATGGATCGATGGATCGATGGATCGTTGGATCGATAGATCGATGTATCGATGTATCGATGGATCGATGTATCGATGGATCGATGGATCGATGGATCGATTGATCGATGGATCGATATATAGATGGATCGATATATCGATGGATCGATATTTCGATGGGTGGATGGATGGGTTGGAGGGTGTATGTGTGTCTGTGGATAGATGGATCGATGTATCGATGAATCATGAATCGATGGTTCGATGTATCGATGTATCGAAGAATCCTTGGATCGAAGGATCGATGTATCGATGGATCGATATATAGATGGATCGATGTATCAATGGATCGATATATCGATGGATCGATATATCGTTGGATCGATATATAGATGGATCGATGGATCGATGGTTCGATGGATCGATGGATCGATGGATCGATGGATCGATGGATTGATGGATCGATGAATCGATGAATCGATGGTTCGATGTATCGATGTATCGATGGATCGATGGATCGATGGATCGATGTATCGATGGATCGAAGGATCGATGGATCGTTGGATCGATGGAGCGATGGATCGATGGATTGATGGATCGATGGATTGATGGATCGATGAATCGATGAATCCATGGTTTGATGTATCGATGTATCGATGGATCGATGGATCGATGGTTCGATGGATCGATGGATCGATGAATCGATGGATCGATGAATCGATGAATCGATGGTTCGATGTATCGATGTTTCGATGTATCGATGGATCGATGGATCGATGTATCGATGGATCGATGGATTGATGGTTCGATGGATCGATAGATCGAAGGATCGATGGATCGTTGGATCGATGGATACATCGATGGATCGATGTATCGATGAATCGATGGATCGATGGTTCGATTGATCGATGGATCGAAGGATCGATGGATCGTTAGATCGATGGATGGATCGATGGATTGATGGATCGATGGTTCGATGGATCGATGGATCGATGGATGAGTGGTGTGTGGATGTGTGTATGTGTGTCTGTGGATCGATGGTTCGATAAATCGATGAATCGAAGCTCGATAGATTGATGGATCGATGGATCGATGGTTCGATGGATCGAAGGATCGATGTATCGTTGGATCGATGGATGGATCGATGGATCGATGTATCGATGGATCGATGGATCGCTGGTTCGATGGATCGAAGGATCGATGGATCGTTGGATCGATGGATGGATCGATGGATCGATGTATCGATGTATCGATTGATCGATGGATCGATGGATCGATGGTTCGATAAATCGATGGATTGAAGGATCGATGGATCGATAGATCGATGGATGGATCGATGGATGGATGGATGAATGGGTGGATGGGTGAATGTATGTATATATGTGTCTGTGGATCGATGGGTCGATGGATTGATGGATGGATCGATGGAATGATGGATCGACGGATCGATGGATCGAAGGATCGATGGATCGTTGGATCGATAGATCGATAAATCGATGTATCGATGTATCGATGGATCGATGTATCGATGGATCGATGGATCGAAGGATCGATGGATCGTTGGATCGATAGATCGATGTATCGATGTATCGATGGATCGATGTATCGATGGATCGATGGATCGATGGATCGATGGATCGATGGATCGATATATAGATGGATCGATATATCGATGGATCGATATTTCGATGGGTGGATGGATGGGTTGAAGGGTGTATGTGTGTATGTGTGTCTGTGGATAGATGGATCGATGTATCGATGAATCATGAATCGATGGTTCGATGTATCGATGTATCGAAGAATCCTTGGATCGAAGGATCGATGTATCGATGGATCGATATATAGATGGATCGATGTATCAATGGATCGATATATCGATGGATCGATATATCGTTGGATCGATATATAGATGGATCGATGGTTCGATGGATCGATGGATCGATGGATCGTTGGATCGATGGATCGATGTATCGATGGATTGATGGATCGATGAATCGATGAATCGATGGTTCGATGTATCGATGTATCGATGGATCGATGAATCGATGGATCGATGTATCGATGGATCGAAGGATCGATGGATCGTTGGATCGATGGATCGATGGATCGATGGATCGATGGATCGTTGGATCGATGGATCGATGTATCGATGGATTGATGGATCGATGAATCGATGAATCGATGGTTCGATGTATCGATGTATCGATGGATCGATGAATCGATGGATCGATGTATCGATGGATCGAAGGATCGATGGATCGTTGGATCGATGGATCGATGGATCGATGGATTGATGGATCGATGGATTGATGGATCGATGAATCGATGAATCCATGGTTTGATGTATCGATGTATCGATTGATCGATGGATCGATGGATCGATGGTTCGATAAATCGATGGATTGAAGGATCGATGGATCGATAGATCGATGGATGGATCGATGGATGGATGGATGAATGGGTGGATGGGTGTATGTATGTATATATGTGTCTGTGGATCGATGGGTCGATGGATTGATGGATGGATCGATGGAATGATGGATCTATGGATCGATGGATCGATGGATCGACGGATCGATGGATCGTTGGATCGATGGATGGATCGATGGATCGATGGATCGATGGATCGAAGGATCGATGGATCGTTGGATCGATGGATCGATGAATCGAAGGATCGATGGTTCGATGGATCGATATATCGATGTATCGCTGGATCGATATATAGATGGATCGATATATAGATGGATCGATATATCGATGGATCGATATTTCGATGGGTGGATGGATGGATCGATGGGTGTATGTGGATCGATGGTTCGATAAATCGATGGATCGATATATCGATGGATCGATATTTAGTTGGATCTATGTATCGATATATCGATGGATCGATATATAGATAGATCGATATATCGATGGATCGATATATCGATGGATCGATATATCGATGGATCGATATTTCGATGGGTGGATGGATGGGTTGATGGGTGTATGTGTGTGTGGATCGATGGATCGATGAATCGGTGGTTCGATGTATCGAAGGATCGTTGGATCGAAGGATCGATGTATCGATGGATCGATATATAGATGGATCGATATATAGATGGATCGATATATCGATGGATCGATATATAGATTGATCGATATATCGATGGATCGATATTTCGATGGATCGATAAATCGATGAATGGATGGATGGATGGGTGGATGGGTGAAGTGTGGTGGATCGATGGATCGATGGATCGATAAATCGATGAATGGATGGATGGATGGATGGATGGGTGGATGGGTGTAGTGTGGTGGATCGATGGTTCGATAAATCGATGGATCGAAGGATCAATAGATCGATGGATGAATCGATGAATCGATGTATCGATGGATCGATGGATTGATGGTTCGATGGATCGAAGGATCGATGGATCGTTGGATCGATGGATACATCGATGGATCGATGTATCGATGGATCGATGGATCGATGGTTCGATGGATCGATGGATCGAAGGATCGATGGATCGTTGGATCGATGGATGATCCGATGGATCGATGTATCGATGGATCGATGGATCGCTGGTTCGATGGATCGAAGGATCGATGGATCGTTGGATCGATGGATGGATCGATGAATCGATGGATCGATGGATCGATGGTTCGATAAATCGATGGATCGAAGGATCGATGGATCGATAGATCGATGGATGGATCGATGGATGGATGGATGGATGGGTGGATGGTGGTACTTCGATGTATCGATGTATCGATGGATCGATGGATCATAGGATCGATGGATCGTTGGATCGAAGGATCGATGGATCGTTGGATCGATGGATCGATGGATGGATGGATCGATGAATCGATGAATCGATGGTTCGATGTATCGATGTATCGATGGATCGATGGATCGATGAATCGATGAATCGATGGTTCGATGTATCAATGGATCGATATATCGATGGATCGATATATCGTTGGATCGATATATAGATGGATCGATGGTTCGATGGATCGATGGATCGATGGATCGTTGGATCGATGGATCGATGGATTGATGGATCGATGAATCGATGAATCGATGGTTCGATGTATCGATGTATCGATGGATCGATGGATCGATGGATCGATGGATCGATGTATCGATGGATCGAAGGATCGATGGATCGTTGGATCGATGGAGCGATGGATCGATGGATTGATGGATCGATGGATTGATGGATCGATGAATCGATGAATCCATGGTTTGATGTATCGATGTATCGATGGATCGATGGATCGATGGTTCGATGGATCGATGGATCGATGAATCGATGGATCGATGAATCGATGAATCGATGGTTCGATGTATCGATGTTTCGATGTATCGATGGATCGATGGATCGATGTATCGATGGATCGATGGATTGATGGTTCGATGGATCGATAGATCGAAGGATCGATGGATCGTTGGATCGATGGATACATCGATGGATCGATGTATCGATGAATCGATGGATCGATGGTTCGATTGATCGATGGATCGAAGGATCGATGGATCGTTAGATCGATGGATGGATCGATGGATTGATGGATCGATGGTTCGATGGATCGATGGATCGATGGATGAGTGGTGTGTGGATGTGTGTATGTGTGTCTGTGGATCGATGGTTCGATAAATCGATGAATCGAAGCTCGATAGATTGATGGATCGATGGATCGATGGTTCGATGGATCGAAGGATCGATGTATCGTTGGATCGATGGATGGATCGATGGATCGATGTATCGATGGATCGATGGATCGCTGGTTCGATGGATCGAAGGATCGATGGATCGTTGGATCGATGGATGGATCGATGGATCGATGTATCGATGTATCGATTGATCGATGGATCGATGGATCGATGGTTCGATAAATCGATGGATTGAAGGATCGATGGATCGATAGATCGATGGATGGATCGATGGATGGATGGATGAATGGGTGGATGGGTGAATGTATGTATATATGTGTCTGTGGATCGATGGGTCGATGGATTGATGGATGGATCGATGGAATGATGGATCGACGGATCGATGGATCGAAGGATCGATGGATCGTTGGATCGATAGATCGATAAATCGATGTATCGATGTATCGATGGATCGATGTATCGATGGATCGATGGATCGAAGGATCGATGGATCGTTGGATCGATAGATCGATGTATCGATGTATCGATGGATCGATGTATCGATGGATCGATGGATCGATGGATCGATATATAGATGGATCGATATATCGATGGATCGATATTTCGATGGGTGGATCATGGATCGATGGATCGATGGATCGATGAATGGATGGATGGATGGATGGATGGGTGGATGGGTGTAGTGTGGTGGATCGATGGATCGATGGTTCGAAAAATCGATGGATCGAAGGATCGATGGATCGTTGGATCGAAGGATCGATGGATCGATGGTTCGATGGATCCATGGATCAATGGATCGAAGGATCGATGGATCGATATATCGATGAAACGATGTATTGATGGATCGATTTATAGATGGATCGATGGATCGATATATCGATGGATCGATATTTCGATGGGTAGATGGATGTGTTGATGGGTGTATGTGTGTATGTGTGTCTGTGGATCGATGGATCGATGTATCGATGGATCGATGGATAGATGGATGAATCGATGGATCAATGGATTGATGGATCGATGGATCGATGGATCGAAGGATCGATGGATCGTTGGATCGATGGATGGATCGATGGATCGATGTATCGATGTATCGATGGATCGCTGGTTCGATGGATCGAAGGATCGATGGATCGTTGGATCGATGGATGGATCGATGAATCGATGGATCGATGTATCGATTGATCGATGGATCGATGGTTCGATAAATCGATGGATCGAAGGATCGATGGATCGATAGATCGATGGATGGATCGATGGATGGATGGATGGATGGGTGGATGGTGGTACTTCGATGTATCGATGTATCGATGGATCGATGGATCATAGTATCGATGGATCGTTGGATCGAAGGATCGATGGATCGTTGGATCGATGGATCGATGGATCGATGAATCGATGAATCGATGAATCGATGGTTCGATGTATCGATATATCGATGGATCGATGAATCGATGAATCGATGGTTCGATGTATCGATGTTTCGATGGATCGATGGATCGATGAATCGACGGATCGATGGATCGAAGGATCGATGGATCGTTGGATCGATAGATCGATAAATCGATGTATCGATGTATCGATGGATCGATGTATCGATGGATCGATGGATCGATGGATCGTTGGATCGATAGATCGATGTATCGATGTATCGATGGATCGATGTATCGATGGATCGATGGATCGATGGATCGATGGATCGATGGATCGATATATAGATGGATCGATATATCGATGGATCGATATTTCGATGGGTGGATGGATGGGTTGGAGGGTGTATGTGTGTCTGTGGATAGATGGATCGATGTATCGATGAATCATGAATCGATGGTTCGATGTATCGATGTATCGAAGAATCCTTGGATCGAAGGATCGATGTATCGATGGATCGATATATAGATGGATCGATGTATCAATGGATCGATATATCGATGGATCGATATATCGTTGGATCGATATATAGATGGATCGATGGATCGATGGTTCGATGGATCGATGGATCGATGGATCGTTGGATCGATGGATCGATGGATTGATGGATCGATGAATCGATGAATCGATGGTTCGATGTATCGATGTATCGATGGATCGATGGATCGATGGATCGATGGATCGATGTATCGATGGATCGAAGGATCGATGGATCGTTGGATCGATGGAGCGATGGATCGATGGATTGATGGATCGATGGATTGATGGATCGATGAATCGATGAATCCATGGTTTGATGTATCGATGTATCGATGGATCGATGGATCGATGGTTCGATGGATCGATGGATCGATGAATCGATGGATCGATGAATCGATGAATCGATGGTTCGATGTATCGATGTTTCGATGTATCGATGGATCGATGGATCGATGTATCGATGGATCGATGGATTGATGGTTCGATGGATCGATAGATCGAAGGATCGATGGATCGTTGGATCGATGGATACATCGATGGATCGATGTATCGATGAATCGATGGATCGATGGTTCGATTGATCGATGGATCGAAGGATCGATGGATCGTTAGATCGATGGATGGATCGATGGATTGATGGATCGATGGTTCGATGGATCGATGGATCGATGGATGAGTGGTGTGTGGATGTGTGTATGTGTGTCTGTGGATCGATGGTTCGATAAATCGATGAATCGAAGCTCGATAGATTGATGGATCGATGGATCGATGGTTCGATGGATCGAAGGATCGATGTATCGTTGGATCGATGGATGGATCGATGGATCGATGTATCGATGGATCGATGGATCGCTGGTTCGATGGATCGAAGGATCGATGGATCGTTGGATCGATGGATGGATCGATGGATCGATGTATCGATGTATCGATTGATCGATGGATCGATGGATCGATGGTTCGATAAATCGATGGATTGAAGGATCGATGGATCGATAGATCGATGGATGGATCGATGGATGGATGGATGAATGGGTGGATGGGTGAATGTATGTATATATGTGTCTGTGGATCGATGGGTCGATGGATTGATGGATGGATCGATGGAATGATGGATCGACGGATCGATGGATCGAAGGATCGATGGATCGTTGGATCGATAGATCGATAAATCGATGTATCGATGTATCGATGGATCGATGTATCGATGGATCGATGGATCGAAGGATCGATGGATCGTTGGATCGATAGATCGATGTATCGATGTATCGATGGATCGATGTATCGATGGATCGATGGATCGATGGATCGATGGATCGATGGATCGATATATAGATGGATCGATATATCGATGGATCGATATTTCGATGGGTGGATGGATGGGTTGAAGGGTGTATGTGTGTATGTGTGTCTGTGGATAGATGGATCGATGTATCGATGAATCATGAATCGATGGTTCGATGTATCGATGTATCGAAGAATCCTTGGATCGAAGGATCGATGTATCGATGGATCGATATATAGATGGATCGATGTATCAATGGATCGATATATCGATGGATCGATATATCGTTGGATCGATATATAGATGGATCGATGGTTCGATGGATCGATGGATCGATGGATCGTTGGATCGATGGATCGATGTATCGATGGATTGATGGATCGATGAATCGATGAATCGATGGTTCGATGTATCGATGTATCGATGGATCGATGGATCGATGGATCGATGTATCGATGGATCGAAGGATCGATGGATCGTTGGATCGATGGATCGATGGATCGATGGATTGATGGATCGATGGATTGATGGATCGATGAATCGATGAATCCATGGTTTGATGTATCGATGTATCGATGGATCGATGGATCGATGGTTCGATGGATCGATGAATCGATGGATCGATGAATCGATGAATCGATGGTTCGATGTATCGATGTTTCGATGTATCGATGGATCGATGGATCGATGTATCGATTGATCGATGGATCGATGGATCGATGGTTCGATAAATCGATGGATTGAAGGATCGATGGATCGATAGATCGATGGATGGATCGATGGATGGATGGATGAATGGGTGGATGGGTGAATGTATGTATATATGTGTCTGTGGATCGATGGGTCGATGGATTGATGGATGGATCGATGGAATGATGGATCGACGGATCGATGGATCGAAGGATCGATGGATCGTTGGATCGATAGATCGATAAATCGATGTATCGATGTATCGATGGATCGATGTATCGATGGATCGATGAATCGGTGGTTCGATGTATCGAAGGATCGTTGGATCGAAGGATCGATGTATCGATGGATCGATATATAGATGGATCGATATATAGATGGATCGATATATCGATGGATCGATATATAGATTGATCGATATATCGATGGATCGATATTTCGATGGATCGATAAATCGATGAATGGATGGATGGATGGGTGGATGGGTGAAGTGTGGTGGATCGATGGATCGATGGATCGATAAATCGATGAATGGATGGATGGATGGATGGATGGGTGGATGGGTGTAGTGTGGTGGATCGATGGTTCGATAAATCGATGGATCGAAGGATCAATAGATCGATGGATGAATCGATGAATCGATGTATCGATGGATCGATGGATTGATGGTTCGATGGATCGAAGGATCGATGGATCGTTGGATCGATGGATACATCGATGGATCGATGTATCGATGGATCGATGGATCGATGGTTCGATGGATCGATGGATCGAAGGATCGATGGATCGTTGGATCGATGGATGATCCGATGGATCGATGTATCGATGGATCGATGGATCGCTGGTTCGATGGATCGAAGGATCGATGGATCGTTGGATCGATGGATGGATCGATGAATCGATGGATCGATGGATCGATGGTTCGATAAATCGATGGATCGAAGGATCGATGGATCGATAGATCGATGGATGGATCGATGGATGGATGGATGGATGGGTGGATGGTGGTACTTCGATGTATCGATGTATCGATGGATCGATGGATCATAGGATCGATGGATCGTTGGATCGAAGGATCGATGGATCGTTGGATCGATGGATCGATGGATGGATGGATCGATGAATCGATGAATCGATGGTTCGATGTATCGATGTATCGATGGATCGATGGATCGATGAATCGATGAATCGATGGTTCGATGTATCAATGGATCGATATATCGATGGATCGATATATCGTTGGATCGATATATAGATGGATCGATGGATCGATGGTTCGATGGATCGATGGATCGATGGATCGTTGGATCGATGGATCGATGGATTGATGGATCGATGAATCGATGAATCGATGGTTCGATGTATCGATGTATCGATGGATCGATGGATCGATGGATCGATGGATCGATGTATCGATGGATCGAAGGATCGATGGATCGTTGGATCGATGGAGCGATGGATCGATGGATTGATGGATCGATGGATTGATGGATCGATGAATCGATGAATCCATGGTTTGATGTATCGATGTATCGATGGATCGATGGATCGATGGTTCGATGGATCGATGGATCGATGAATCGATGGATCGATGAATCGATGAATCGATGGTTCGATGTATCGATGTTTCGATGTATCGATGGATCGATGGATCGATGTATCGATGGATCGATGGATTGATGGTTCGATGGATCGATAGATCGAAGGATCGATGGATCGTTGGATCGATGGATACATCGATGGATCGATGTATCGATGAATCGATTGATCGATGGTTCGATTGATCGATGGATCGAAGGATCGATGGATCGTTAGATCGATGGATGGATCGATGGATTGATGGATCGATGGTTCGATGGATCGATGGATCGATGGATGAGTGGTGTGTGGATGTGTGTATGTGTGTCTGTGGATCGATGGTTCGATAAATCGATGAATCGAAGCTCGATAGATTGATGGATCGATGGATCGATGGTTCGATGGATCGAAGGATCGATGTATCGTTGGATCGATGGATGGATCGATGGATCGATGTATCGATGGATCGATGGATCGCTGGTTCGATGGATCGAAGGATCGATGGATCGTTGGATCGATGGATGGATCGATGTATCGATGTATCGATTGATCGATGGATCGATGGATCGATGGTTCGATAAATCGATGGATTGAAGGATCGATGGATCGATAGATCGATGGATGGATCGATGGATGGATGGATGAATGGGTGGATGGGTGAATGTATGTATATATGTGTCTGTGGATCGATGGGTCGATGGATTGATGGATGGATCGATGGAATGATGGATCGACGGATCGATGGATCGAAGGATCGATGGATCGTTGGATCGATAGATCGATAAATCGATGTATCGATGTATCGATGGATCGATGTATCGATGGATCGATGGATCGAAGGATCGATGGATCGTTGGATCGATAGATCGATGTATCGATGTATCGATGGATCGATGTATCGATGGATCGATGGATCGATGGATCGATGGATCGATGGATCGATATATAGATGGATCGATATATCGATGGATCGATATTTCGATGGGTGGATCATGGATCGATGGATCGATGGATCGATGGATCGATGGATCGATGAATGGATGGATGGATGGATGGATGGGTGGATGGGTGTAGTGTGGTGGATCGATGGATCGATGGTTCGAAAAATCGATGGATCGAAGGATCGATGGATCGTTGGATCGAAGGATCGATGGATCGATGGTTCGATGGATCCATGGATCAATGGATCGAAGGATCGATGGATCGATATATCGATGAAACGATGTATTGATGGATCGATTTATAAATGGATCGATGGATCGATATATCGATGGATCGATATTTCGATGGGTAGATGGATGTGTTGATGGGTGTATGTGTGTATGTGTGTCTGTGGATCGATGGATCGATGTATCGATGGATCGATGGATAGATGGATGAATCGATGGATCAATGGATTGATGGATCGATGGATCGATGGATCGATGGATCGTTGGATCGATGGATGGATCGATGGATCGATGTATCGATGTATCGATGGATCGCTGGTTCGATGGATCGAAGGATCGATGGATCGTTGGATCGATGGATGGATCGATGAATCGATGGATCGATGTATCGATTGATCGATGGATCGATGGTTCGATAAATCGATGGATCGAAGGATCGATGGATCGATAGATCGATGGATGGATCGATGGATGGATGGATGGATGGGTGGATGGTGGTACTTCGATGTATCGATGTATCGATGGATCGATGGATCATAGTATCGATGGATCGTTGGATCGAAGGATCGATGGATCGTTGGATCGATGGATCGATGGATCGATGAATCGATGAATCGATGAATCGATGGTTCGATGTATCGATGTATCGATGGATCGATGAATCGATGAATCGATGGTTCGATGTATCGATGTTTCGATGGATCGATGGATCGATGTATCGACGGATCGATGGATCGAAGGATCGATGGATCGTTGGATCGATAGATCGATAAATCGATGTATCGATGTATCGATGGATCGATGTATCGATGGATCGATGGATCGATGGATCGTTGGATCGATAGATCGATGTATCGATGTATCGATGGATCGATGTATCGATGGATCGATGGATCGATGGATCGATGGATCGATATATAGATGGATCGATATATCGATGGATCGATATTTCGATGGGTGGATGGATGGGTTGAAGGGTGTATGTGTGTCTGTGGATAGATGGATCGATGTATCGATGAATCATGAATCGATGGTTCGATGTATCGATGTATCGAAGAATCCTTGGATCGAAGGATCGATGTATCGATGGATCGATATATAGATGGATCGATGTATCAATGGATCGATATATCGATGGATCGATATATCGTTGGATCGATATATAGATGGATCGATGGATCGATGGTTCGATGGATCGATGGATCGATGGATCGTTGGATCGATGGATCGATGGATTGATGGATCGATGAATCGATGAATCGATGGTTCGATGTATCGATGTATCGATGGATCGATGGATCGATGGATCGATGTATCGATGGATCGAAGGATCGATGGATCGTTGGATCGATGGAGCGATGGATCGATGGATTGATGGATCGATGGATTGATGGATCGATGAATCGATGAATCCATGGTTTGATGTATCGATGTATCGATGGATCGATGGATCGATGGTTCGATGGATCGATGGATCGATGAATCGATGGATCGATGAATCGATGAATCGATGGTTCGATGTATCGATGTTTCGATGTATCGATGGATCGATGGATCGATGTATCGATGGATCGATGGATTGATGGTTCGATGGATCGATAGATCGAAGGATCGATGGATCGTTGGATCGATGGATACATCGATGGATCGATGTATCGATGAATCGATGGATCGATGGTTCGATTGATCGATGGATCGAAGGATCGATGGATCGTTAGATCGATGGATGGATCGATGGATTGATGGATCGATGGTTCGATGGATCGATGGATGAGTGGTGTGTGGATGTGTGTATGTGTGTCTGTGGATCGATGGTTCGATAAATCGATGAATCGAAGCTCGATAGATTGATGGATCGATGGATCGATGGTTCGATGGATCGAAGGATCGATGTATCGTTGGATCGATGGATGGATCGATGGATCGATGTATCGATGGATCGATGGATCGCTGGTTCGATGGATCGAAGGATCGATGGATCGTTGGATCGATGGATGGATCGATGGATCGATGTATCGATGTATCGATTGATCGATGGATCGATGGATCGATGGTTCGATAAATCGATGGATTGAATCGATGGATGGATTGATCGATAAATAGATGGATGTGTTGATGGGTGTATGTGTGTATGTGTGTCTGTGGATCGATGGATCGATGTATCGATGGATCGATGGATAGATGGATGAATCGATGGATCAATGGATTGATGGATCGATGGATCGATGGATCGATGGATCGTTGGATCGATGGATGGATCGATGGATCGATGTATCGATGTATCGATGGATCGCTGGTTCGATGGATCGAAGGATCGATGGATCGTTGGATCGATGGATGGATCGATGAATCGATGGATCGATGTATCGATTGATCGATGGATCGATGGTTCGATAAATCGATGGATCGAAGGATCGATGGATCGATAGATCGATGGATGGATCGATGGATGGATGGATGGATGGGTGGATGGTGGTACTTCGATGTATCGATGTATCGATGGATCGATGGATCATAGTATCGATGGATCGTTGGATCGAAGGATCGATGGATCGTTGGATCGATGGATCGATGGATCGATGAATCGATGAATCGATGAATCGATGGTTCGATGTATCGATGTATCGATGGATCGATGAATCGATGAATCGATGGTTCGATGTATCGATGTTTCGATGGATCGATGGATCGATGTATCGACGGATCGATGGATCGAAGGATCGATGGATCGTTGGATCGATAGATCGATAAATCGATGTATCGATGTATCGATGGATCGATGTATCGATGTATCGATGGATCGATGTATCGATGGATCGATGGATCGATGGATCGTTGGATCGATAGATCGATGTATCGATGTATCGATGGATCGATGTATCGATGGATCGATGGATCGATGGATCGATGGATCGATATATAGATGGATCGATATATCGATGGATCGATATTTCGATGGGTGGATGGATGGGTTGAAGGGTGTATGTGTGTCTGTGGATAGATGGATCGATGTATCGATGAATCATGAATCGATGGTTCGATGTATCGATGTATCGAAGAATCCTTGGATCGAAGGATCGATGTATCGATGGATCGATATATAGATTGATCGATGGATCGATGGTTCGATAAATCGATGGATCGAAGGATCGATGGATCGATAGATCGATGGATGGATCGATGGATGGATGGATGGATGGGTGGATGGTGGTACTTCGATGTATCGATGTATCGATGGATCGATGGATCATAGTATCGATGGATCGTTGGATCGAAGGATCGATGGATCGTTGGATCGATGGATCGATGGATCGATGAATCGATGAATCGATGAATCGATGGTTCGATGTATCGATGTATCGATGGATCGATGAATCGATGAATCGATGGTTCGATGTATCGATGTTTCGATGGATCGATGGATCGATGTATCGACGGATCGATGGATCGAAGGATCGATGGATCGTTGGATCGATAGATCGATAAATCGATGTATCGATGTATCGATGGATCGATGTATCGATGGATCGATGGATCGATGGATCGTTGGATCGATAGATCGATGTATCGATGTATCGATGGATCGATGTATCGATGGATCGATGGATCGATGGATCGATGGATCGATATATAGATGGATCGATATATCGATGGATCGATATTTCGATGGGTGGATGGATGGGTTGAAGGGTGTATGTGTGTCTGTGGATAGATGGATCGATGTATCGATGAATCATGAATCGATGGTTCGATGTATCGATGTATCGAAGAATCCTTGGATCGAAGGATCGATGTATCGATGGATCGATATATAGATGGATCGATGTATCAATGGATCGATATATCGATGGATCGATATATCGTTGGATCGATATATAGATGGATCGATGGATCGATGGTTCGATGGATCGATGGATCGATGGATCGTTGGATCGATGGATCGATGGATTGATGGATCGATGAATCGATGAATCGATGGTTCGATGTATCGATGTATCGATGGATCGATGGATCGATGGATCGATGTATCGATGGATCGAAGGATCGATGGATCGTTGGATCGATGGAGCGATGGATCGATGGATTGATGGATCGATGGATTGATGGATCGATGAATCGATGAATCCATGGTTTGATGTATCGATGTATCGATGGATCGATGGATCGATGGTTCGATGGATCGATGGATCGATGAATCGATGGATCGATGAATCGATGAATCGATGGTTCGATGTATCGATGTTTCGATGTATCGATGGATCGATGGATCGATGTATCGATGGATCGATGGATTGATGGTTCGATGGATCGATAGATCGAAGGATCGATGGATCGTTGGATCGATGGATACATCGATGGATCGATGTATCGATGAATCGATGGATCGATGGTTCGATTGATCGATGGATCGAAGGATCGATGGATCGTTAGATCGATGGATGGATCGATGGATTGATGGATCGATGGTTCGATGGATCGATGGATGAGTGGTGTGTGGATGTGTGTATGTGTGTCTGTGGATCGATGGTTCGATAAATCGATGAATCGAAGCTCGATAGATTGATGGATCGATGGATCGATGGTTCGATGGATCGAAGGATCGATGTATCGTTGGATCGATGGATGGATCGATGGATCGATGTATCGATGGATCGATGGATCGCTGGTTCGATGGATCGAAGGATCGATGGATCGTTGGATCGATGGATGGATCGATGGATCGATGTATCGATGTATCGATTGATCGATGGATCGATGGATCGATGGTTCGATAAATCGATGGATTGAATCGATGGATGGATTGATCGATAAATAGATGGATGTGTTGATGGGTGTATGTGTGTATGTGTGTCTGTGGATCGATGGATCGATGTATCGATGGATCGATGGATAGATGGATGAATCGATGGATCAATGGATTGATGGATCGATGGATCGATGGATCGATGGATCGTTGGATCGATGGATGGATCGATGGATCGATGTATCGATGTATCGATGGATCGCTGGTTCGATGGATCGAAGGATCGATGGATCGTTGGATCGATGGATGGATCGATGAATCGATGGATCGATGTATCGATTGATCGATGGATCGATGGTTCGATAAATCGATGGATCGAAGGATCGATGGATCGATAGATCGATGGATGGATCGATGGATGGATGGATGGATGGGTGGATGGTGGTACTTCGATGTATCGATGTATCGATGGATCGATGGATCATAGTATCGATGGATCGTTGGATCGAAGGATCGATGGATCGTTGGATCGATGGATCGATGGATCGATGAATCGATGAATCGATGAATCGATGGTTCGATGTATCGATGTATCGATGGATCGATGAATCGATGAATCGATGGTTCGATGTATCGATGTTTCGATGGATCGATGGATCGATGTATCGACGGATCGATGGATCGAAGGATCGATGGATCGTTGGATCGATAGATCGATAAATCGATGTATCGATGTATCGATGGATCGATGTATCGATGGATCGATGGATCGATGGATCGTTGGATCGATAGATCGATGTATCGATGTATCGATGGATCGATGTATCGATGGATCGATGGATCGATGGATCGATGGATCGATATATAGATGGATCGATATATCGATGGATCGATATTTCGATGGGTGGATGGATGGGTTGAAGGGTGTATGTGTGTCTGTGGATAGATGGATCGATGTATCGATGAATCATGAATCGATGGTTCGATGTATCGATGTATCGAAGAATCCTTGGATCGAAGGATCGATGTATCGATGGATCGATATATAGATGGATCGATGTATCAATGGATCGATATATCGATGGATCGATATATCGTTGGATCGATATATAGATGGATCGATGGATCGATGGTTCGATGGATCGATGGATCGATGGATCGTTGGATCGATGGATTGATGGATCGATGAATCGATGAATCGATGGTTCGATGTATCGATGTATCGATGGATCGATGGATCGATGGATCGATGTATCGATGGATCGAAGGATCGATGGATCGTTGGATCGATGGAGCGATGGATCGATGGATTGATGGATCGATGGATTGATGGATCGATGAATCGATGAATCCATGGTTTGATGTATCGATGTATCGATGGATCGATGGATCGATGGTTCGATGGATCGATGGATCGATGAATCGATGGATCGATGAATCGATGAATCGATGGTTCGATGTATCGATGTTTCGATGTATCGATGGATCGATGGATCGATGTATCGATGGATCGATGGATTGATGGTTCGATGGATCGATAGATCGAAGGATCGATGGATCGTTGGATCGATGGATACATCGATGGATCGATGTATCGATGAATCGATGGATCGATGGTTCGATTGATCGATGGATCGAAGGATCGATGGATCGTTAGATCGATGGATGGATCGATGGATTGATGGATCGATGGTTCGATGGATCGATGGATGAGTGGTGTGTGGATGTGTGTATGTGTGTCTGTGGATCGATGGTTCGATAAATCGATGAATCGAAGCTCGATAGATTGATGGATCGATGGATCGATGGTTCGATGGATCGAAGGATCGATGTATCGTTGGATCGATGGATGGATCGATGGATCGATGTATCGATGGATCGATGGATCGCTGGTTCGATGGATCGAAGGATCGATGGATCGTTGGATCGATGGATGGATCGATGGATCGATGTATCGATGTATCGATTGATCGATGGATCGATGGATCGATGGTTCGATAAATCGATGGATTGAAGGATCGATGGATCGATAGATCGATGGATGGATCGATGGATGGATGGATGAATGGGTGGATGGGTGAATGTATGTATATATGTGTCTGTGGATCGATGGGTCGATGGATTGATGGATGGATCGATGGAATGATGGATCGACGGATCGATGGATCGAAGGATCGATGGATCGTTGGATCGATAGATCGATAAATCGATGTATCGATGTATCGATGGATCGATGTATCGATGGATCGATGGATCGAAGGATCGATGGATCGTTGGATCGATAGATCGATGTATCGATGTATCGATGGATCGATGTATCGATGGATCGATGGATCGATGGATCGATGGATCGATATATAGATGGATCGATATATCGATGGATCGATATTTCGATGGGTGGATCATGGATCGATGGATCGATGGATCGATGGATCGATGGATCGATGAATGGATGGATGGATGGATGGATGGGTGGATGGGTGTAGTGTGGTGGATCGATGGATCGATGGTTCGAAAAATCGATGGATCGAAGGATCGATGGATCGTTGGATCGAAGGATCGATGGATCGATGGTTCGATGGATCCATGGATCAATGGATCGAAGGATCGATGGATCGATATATCGATGAAACGATGTATTGATGGATCGATTTATAGATGGATCGATGGATCGATATATCGATGGATCGATATTTCGATGGGTAGATGGATGTGTTGATGGGTGTATGTGTGTATGTGTGTCTGTGGATCGATGGATCGATGTATCGATGGATCGATGGATAGATGGATGAATCGATGGATCAATGGATTGATGGATCGATGGATCGATGGATCGAAGGATCGATGGATCGTTGGATCGATGGATGGATCGATGGATCGATGTATCGATGTATCGATGGATCGCTGGTTCGATGGATCGAAGGATCGATGGATCGTTGGATCGATGGATGGATCGATGAATCGATGGATCGATGTATCGATTGATCGATGGATCGATGGTTCGATAAATCGATGGATCGAAGGATCGATGGATCGATAGATCGATGGATGGATCGATGGATGGATGGATGGATGGGTGGATGGTGGTACTTCGATGTATCGATGTATCGATGGATCGATGGATCATAGTATCGATGGATCGTTGGATCGAAGGATCGATGGATCGTTGGATCGATGGATCGATGGATCGATGAATCGATGAATCGATGAATCGATGGTTCGATGTATCGATGTATCGATGGATCGATGAATCGATGAATCGATGGTTCGATGTATCGATGTTTCGATGGATCGATGGATCGATGTATCGACGGATCGATGGATCGAAGGATCGATGGATCGTTGGATCGATAGATCGATAAATCGATGTATCGATGTATCGATGGATCGATGTATCGATGGATCGATGGATCGATGGATCGTTGGATCGATAGATCGATGTATCGATGTATCGATGGATCGATGTATCGATGGATCGATGGATCGATGTATCGATGGATCGATGGATCGATGGATCGATGGATCGATGGATCGATATATAGATGGATCGATATATCGATGGATCGATATTTCGATGGGTGGATGGATGGGTTGAAGGGTGTATGTGTGTCTGTGGATAGATGGATCGATGTATCGATGAATCATGAATCGATGGTTCGATGTATCGATGTATCGAAGAATCCTTGGATCGAAGGATCGATGTATCGATGGATCGATATATAGATGGATCGATGTATCAATGGATCGATATATCGATGGATCGATATATCGTTGGATCGATATATAGATGGATCGATGGATCGATGGTTCGATGGATCGATGGATCGATGGATCGTTGGATCGATGGATCGATGGATTGATGGATCGATGAATCGATGAATCGATGGTTCGATGTATCGATGTATCGATGGATCGATGGATCGATGGATCGATGGATCGATGTATCGATGGATCGAAGGATCGATGGATCGTTGGATCGATGGAGCGATGGATCGATGGATTGATGGATCGATGAATCGATGAATCCATGGTTTGATGTATCGATGTATCGATGGATCGATGGATCGATGGTTCGATGGATCGATGGATCGATGAATCGATGGATCGATGAATCGATGGTTCGATGTATCGATGTTTCGATGTATCGATGGATCGATGGATCGATGTATCGATGGATCGATGGATTGATGGTTCGATGGATCGATAGATCGAAGGATCGATGGATCGTTGGATCGATGGATACATCGATGGATCGATGTATCGATGAATCGATGGATCGATGGTTCGATTGATCGATGGATCGAAGGATCGATGGATCGTTAGATCGATGGATGGATCGATGGATTGATGGATCGATGGTTCGATGGATCGATGGATCGATGGATGAGTGGTGTGTGGATGTGTGTATGTGTGTCTGTGGATCGATGGTTCGATAAATCGATGAATCGAAGCTCGATAGATTGATGGATCGATGGATCGATGGTTCGATGGATCGAAGGATCGATGTATCGTTGGATCGATGGATGGATCGATGGATCGATGTATCGATGGATCGATGGATCGCTGGTTCGATGGATCGAAGGATCGATGGATCGTTGGATCGATGGATGGATCGATGGATCGATGTATCGATGTATCGATTGATCGATGGATCGATGGATCGATGGTTCGATAAATCGATGGATTGAAGGATCGATGGATCGATAGATCGATGGATGGATCGATGGATGGATGGATGAATGGGTGGATGGGTGAATGTATGTATATATGTGTCTGTGGATCGATGGGTCGATGGATTGATGGATGGATCGATGGAATGATGGATCGACGGATCGATGGATCGAAGGATCGATGGATCGTTGGATCGATAGATCGATAAATCGATGTATCGATGTATCGATGGATCGATGTATCGATGGATCGATGGATCGAAGGATCGATGGATCGTTGGATCGATAGATCGATGTATCGATGTATCGATGGATCGATGTATCGATGGATCGATGGATCGATGGATCGATGGATCGATATATAGATGGATCGATATATCGATGGATCGATATTTCGATGGGTGGATCATGGATCGATGGATCGATGGATCGATGGATCGATGAATGGATGGATGGATGGGTGGATGGGTGTAGTGTGGTGGATCGATGGATCGATGGTTCGAAAAATCGATGGATCGAAGGATCGATGGATCGTTGGATCGAAGGATCGATGGATCGATGGTTCGATGGATCCATGGATCAATGGATCGAAGGATCGATGGATCGATATATCGATGAAACGATGTATTGATAGATCGATTTATAGATGGATCGATGGATCGATATATCGATGGATCGATATTTCGATGGGTAGATGGATGTGTTGATGGGTGTATGTGTGTATGTGTGTCTGTGGATCGATGGATCGATGTATCGATGGATCGATGGATAGATGGATGAATCGATGGATCAATGGATTGATGGATCGATGGATCGATGGATCGAAGGATCGATGGATCGTTGGATCGATGGATGGATCGATGGATCGATGTATCGATGTATCGATGGATCGCTGGTTCGATGGATCGAAGGATCAATGGATCGTTGGATCGATGGATGGATCGATGAATCGATGGATCGATGTATCGATTGATCGATGGATCGATGATTCGATAAATCGATGGATCGAAGGATCGATGGATCGATAGATCGATGGATGGATCGATGGATGGATGGATGGATGGGTGGATGGTGGTACTTCGATGTATCGATGTATCGATGGATCGATGGATCATAGTATCGATGGATCGTTGGATCGAAGGATCGATGGATCGTTGGATCGATGGATCGATGGATCGATGAATCGATGAATCGATGAATCGATGGTTCGATGTATCGATGTATCGATGGATCGATGAATCGATGGTTCGATGTATCGATGTTTCGATGGATCGATGGATCGATGTATCGATGGATCGATGGATCGAAGGATCGATGGATCGTTGGATCGATAGATCGATAAATCGATGTATCGATGTATCGATGGATCGATGTATCGATGGATCGATGGATCGATGGATCGTTGGATCGATAGATCGATGTATCGATGTATCGATGGATCGATGTATCGATGGATCGATGGATCGATGGATCGATTGATCGATGGATCGATATATAGATGGATCGATATATCGATGGATCGATATTTCGATGGGTGGATGGATGGGTTGGAGGGTGTATGTGTGTCTGTGGATAGATGGATCGATGTATCGATGAATCATGAATCGATGGTTCGATGTATCGATGTATCGAAGAATCCTTGGATCGAAGGATCGATGTATCGATGGATCGATATATAGATGGATCGATGTATCAATGGATCGATATATCGATGGATCGATATATCGTTGGATCGATATATAGATGGATCGATGGATCGATGGTTCGATGGATCGATGGATCGATGGATCGATGGATCGATGGATTGATGGATCGATGAATCGATGAATCGATGGTTCGATGTATCGATGTATCGATGGATCGATGGATCGATGGATCGATGTATCGATGGATCGAAGGATCGATGGATCGTTGGATCGATGGAGCGATGGATCGATGGATTGATGGATCGATGGATTGATGGATCGATGAATCGATGAATCCATGGTTTGATGTATCGATGTATCGATGGATCGATGGATCGATGGTTCGATGGATCGATGGATCGATGAATCGATGGATCGATGAATCGATGAATCGATGGTTCGATGTATCGATGTTTCGATGTATCGATGGATCGATGGATCGATGTATCGATGGATCGATGGATTGATGGTTCGATGGATCGATAGATCGAAGGATCGATGGATCGTTGGATCGATGGATACATCGATGGATCGATGTATCGATGAATCGATGGATCGATGGTTCGATTGATCGATGGATCGAAGGATCGATGGATCGTTAGATCGATGGATGGATCGATGGATTGATGGATCGATGGTTCGATGGATCGATGGATCGATGGATGAGTGGTGTGTGGATGTGTGTATGTGTGTCTGTGGATCGATGGTTCGATAAATCGATGAATCGAAGCTCGATAGATTGATGGATCGATGGATCGATGGTTCGATGGATCGAAGGATCGATGTATCGTTGGATCGATGGATGGATCGATGGATCGATGTATCGATGGATCGATGGATCGCTGGTTCGATGGATCGAAGGATCGATGGATCGTTGGATCGATGGATGGATCGATGGATCGATGTATCGATGTATCGATTGATCGATGGATCGATGGATCGATGGTTCGATAAATCGATGGATTGAAGGATCGATGGATCGATAGATCGATGGATGGATCGATGGATGGATGGATGAATGGGTGGATGGGTGAATGTATGTATATATGTGTCTGTGGATCGATGGGTCGATGGATTGATGGATGGATCGATGGAATGATGGATCGACGGATCGATGGATCGAAGGATCGATGGATCGTTGGATCGATAGATCGATAAATCGATGTATCGATGTATCGATGGATCGATGTATCGATGGATCGATGGATCGAAGGATCGATGGATCGTTGGATCGATAGATCGATGTATCGATGTATCGATGGATCGATGTATCGATGGATCGATGGATCGATGGATCGATGGATCGATGGATCGATATATAGATGGATCGATATATCGATGGATCGATATTTCGATGGGTGGATGGATGGGTTGAAGGGTGTATGTGTGTATGTGTGTCTGTGGATAGATGGATCGATGTATCGATGAATCATGAATCGATGGTTCGATGTATCGATGTATCGAAGAATCCTTGGATCGAAGGATCGATGTATCGATGGATCGATATATAGATGGATCGATGTATCAATGGATCGATATATCGATGGATCGATATATCGTTGGATCGATATATAGATGGATCGATGGTTCGATGGATCGATGGATCGATGGATCGTTGGATCGATGGATCGATGTATCGATGGATTGATGGATCGATGAATCGATGAATCGATGGTTCGATGTATCGATGTATCGATGGATCGATGAATCGATGGATCGATGTATCGATGGATCGAAGGATCGATGGATCGTTGGATCGATGGATCGATGGATCGATGGATCGATGGATCGTTGGATCGATGGATCGATGTATCGATGGATTGATGGATCGATGAATCGATGAATCGATGGTTCGATGTATCGATGTATCGATGGATCGATGAATCGATGGATCGATGTATCGATGGATCGAAGGATCGATGGATCGTTGGATCGATGGATCGATGGATCGATGGATTGATGGATCGATGGATTGATGGATCGATGAATCGATGAATCCATGGTTTGATGTATCGATGTATCGATTGATCGATGGATCGATGGATCGATGGTTCGATAAATCGATGGATTGAAGGATCGATGGATCGATAGATCGATGGATGGATCGATGGATGGATGGATGAATGGGTGGATGGGTGTATGTATGTATATATGTGTCTGTGGATCGATGGGTCGATGGATTGATGGATGGATCGATGGAATGATGGATCTATGGATCGATGGATCGATGGATCGACGGATCGATGGATCGTTGGATCGATGGATGGATCGATGGATCGATGGATCGATGGATCGAAGGATCGATGGATCGTTGGATCGATGGATCGATGAATCGAAGGATCGATGGTTCGATGGATCGATATATCGATGTATCGCTGGATCGATATATAGATGGATCGATATATAGATGGATCGATATATCGATGGATCGATATTTCGATGGGTGGATGGATGGATCGATGGGTGTATGTGGATCGATGGTTCGATAAATCGATGGATCGATATATCGATGGATCGATATTTAGTTGGATCTATGTATCGATATATCGATGGATCGATATATAGATAGATCGATATATCGATGGATCGATATATCGATGGATCGATATATCGATGGATCGATATTTCGATGGGTGGATGGATGGGTTGATGGGTGTATGTGTGTGTGGATCGATGGATCGATGAATCGGTGGTTCGATGTATCGAAGGATCGTTGGATCGAAGGATCGATGTATCGATGGATCGATATATAGATGGATCGATATATAGATGGATCGATATATCGATGGATCGATATATAGATTGATCGATATATCGATGGATCGATATTTCGATGGATCGATAAATCGATGAATGGATGGATGGATGGGTGGATGGGTGAAGTGTGGTGGATCGATGGATCGATGGATCGATAAATCGATGAATGGATGGATGGATGGATGGATGGGTGGATGGGTGTAGTGTGGTGGATCGATGGTTCGATAAATCGATGGATCGAAGGATCAATAGATCGATGGATGAATCGATGAATCGATGTATCGATGGATCGATGGATTGATGGTTCGATGGATCGAAGGATCGATGGATCGTTGGATCGATGGATACATCGATGGATCGATGTATCGATGGATCGATGGATCGATGGTTCGATGGATCGATGGATCGAAGGATCGATGGATCGTTGGATCGATGGATGATCCGATGGATCGATGTATCGATGGATCGATGGATCGCTGGTTCGATGGATCGAAGGATCGATGGATCGTTGGATCGATGGATGGATCGATGAATCGATGGATCGATGGATCGATGGTTCGATAAATCGATGGATCGAAGGATCGATGGATCGATAGATCGATGGATGGATCGATGGATGGATGGATGGATGGGTGGATGGTGGTACTTCGATGTATCGATGTATCGATGGATCGATGGATCATAGGATCGATGGATCGTTGGATCGAAGGATCGATGGATCGTTGGATCGATGGATCGATGGATGGATGGATCGATGAATCGATGAATCGATGGTTCGATGTATCGATGTATCGATGGATCGATGGATCGATGAATCGATGAATCGATGGTTCGATGTATCAATGGATCGATATATCGATGAATCGATATATCGTTGGATCGATATATAGATGGATCGATGGTTCGATGGATCGATGGATCGATGGATCGTTGGATCGATGGATCGATGGATTGATGGATCGATGAATCGATGAATCGATGGTTCGATGTATCGATGTATCGATGGATCGATGGATCGATGGATCGATGGATCGATGTATCGATGGATCGAAGGATCGATGGATCGTTGGATCGATGGAGCGATGGATCGATGGATTGATGGATCGATGGATTGATGGATCGATGAATCGATGAATCCATGGTTTGATGTATCGATGTATCGATGGATCGATGGATCGATGGTTCGATGGATCGATGGATCGATGAATCGATGGATCGATGAATCGATGAATCGATGGTTCGATGTATCGATGTTTCGATGTATCGATGGATCGATGGATCGATGTATCGATGGATCGATGGATTGATGGTTCGATGGATCGATAGATCGAAGGATCGATGGATCGTTGGATCGATGGATACATCGATGGATCGATGTATCGATGAATCGATGGATCGATGGTTCGATTGATCGATGGATCGAAGGATCGATGGATCGTTAGATCGATGGATGGATCGATGGATTGATGGATCGATGGTTCGATGGATCGATGGATCGATGGATGAGTGGTGTGTGGATGTGTGTATGTGTGTCTGTGGATCGATGGTTCGATAAATCGATGAATCGAAGCTCGATAGATTGATGGATCGATGGATCGATGGTTCGATGGATCGAAGGATCGATGTATCGTTGGATCGATGGATGGATCGATGGATCGATGTATCGATGGATCGATGGATCGCTGGTTCGATGGATCGAAGGATCGATGGATCGTTGGATCGATGGATGGATCGATGGATCGATGTATCGATGTATCGATTGATCGATGGATCGATGGATCGATGGTTCGATAAATCGATGGATTGAAGGATCGATGGATCGATAGATCGATGGATGGATCGATGGATGGATGGATGAATGGGTGGATGGGTGAATGTATGTATATATGTGTCTGTGGATCGATGGGTCGATGGATTGATGGATGGATCGATGGAATGATGGATCGACGGATCGATGGATCGAAGGATCGATGGATCGTTGGATCGATAGATCGATAAATCGATGTATCGATGTATCGATGGATCGATGTATCGATGGATCGATGGATCGAAGGATCGATGGATCGTTGGATCGATAGATCGATGTATCGATGTATCGATGGATCGATGTATCGATGGATCGATGGATCGATGGATCGATGGATCGATATATAGATGGATCGATATATCGATGGATCGATATTTCGATGGGTGGATCATGGATCGATGGATCGATGGATCGATGAATGGATGGATGGATGGATGGATGGGTGGATGGGTGTAGTGTGGTGGATCGATGGATCGATGGTTCGAAAAATCGATGGATCGAAGGATCGATGGATCGTTGGATCGAAGGATCGATGGATCGATGGTTCGATGGATCCATGGATCAATGGATCGAAGGATCGATGGATCGATATATCGATGAAACGATGTATTGATGGATCGATTTATAGATGGATCGATGGATCGATATATCGATGGATCGATATTTCGATGGGTAGATGGATGTGTTGATGGGTGTATGTGTGTATGTGTGTCTGTGGATCGATGGATCGATGTATCGATGGATCGATGGATAGATGGATGAATCGATGGATCAATGGATTGATGGATCGATGGATCGATGGATCGAAGGATCGATGGATCGTTGGATCGATGGATGGATCGATGGATCGATGTATCGATGTATCGATGGATCGCTGGTTCGATGGATCGAAGGATCGATGGATCGTTGGATCGATGGATGGATCGATGAATCGATGGATCGATGTATCGATTGATCGATGGATCGATGGTTCGATAAATCGATGGATCGAAGGATCGATGGATCGATAGATCGATGGATGGATCGATGGATGGATGGATGGATGGGTGGATGGTGGTACTTCGATGTATCGATGTATCGATGGATCGATGGATCATAGTATCGATGGATCGTTGGATCGAAGGATCGATGGATCGTTGGATCGATGGATCGATGGATCGATGAATCGATGAATCGATGAATCGATGGTTCGATGTATCGATATATCGATGGATCGATGAATCGATGAATCGATGGTTCGATGTATCGATGTTTCGATGGATCGATGGATCGATGAATCGACGGATCGATGGATCGAAGGATCGATGGATCGTTGGATCGATAGATCGATAAATCGATGTATCGATGTATCGATGGATCGATGTATCGATGGATCGATGGATCGATGGATCGTTGGATCGATAGATCGATGTATCGATGTATCGATGGATCGATGTATCGATGGATCGATGGATCGATGGATCGATGGATCGATGGATCGATATATAGATGGATCGATATATCGATGGATCGATATTTCGATGGGTGGATGGATGGGTTGGAGGGTGTATGTGTGTCTGTGGATAGATGGATCGATGTATCGATGAATCATGAATCGATGGTTCGATGTATCGATGTATCGAAGAATCCTTGGATCGAAGGATCGATGTATCGATGGATCGATATATAGATGGATCGATGTATCAATGGATCGATATATCGATGGATCGATATATCGTTGGATCGATATATAGATGGATCGATGGATCGATGGTTCGATGGATCGATGGATCGATGGATCGTTGGATCGATGGATCGATGGATTGATGGATCGATGAATCGATGAATCGATGGTTCGATGTATCGATGTATCGATGGATCGATGGATCGATGGATCGATGGATCGATGTATCGATGGATCGAAGGATCGATGGATCGTTGGATCGATGGAGCGATGGATCGATGGATTGATGGATCGATGGATTGATGGATCGATGAATCGATGAATCCATGGTTTGATGTATCGATGTATCGATGGATCGATGGATCGATGGTTCGATGGATCGATGGATCGATGAATCGATGGATCGATGAATCGATGAATCGATGGTTCGATGTATCGATGTTTCGATGTATCGATGGATCGATGGATCGATGTATCGATGGATCGATGGATTGATGGTTCGATGGATCGATAGATCGAAGGATCGATGGATCGTTGGATCGATGGATACATCGATGGATCGATGTATCGATGAATCGATGGATCGATGGTTCGATTGATCGATGGATCGAAGGATCGATGGATCGTTAGATCGATGGATGGATCGATGGATTGATGGATCGATGGTTCGATGGATCGATGGATCGATGGATGAGTGGTGTGTGGATGTGTGTATGTGTGTCTGTGGATCGATGGTTCGATAAATCGATGAATCGAAGCTCGATAGATTGATGGATCGATGGATCGATGGTTCGATGGATCGAAGGATCGATGTATCGTTGGATCGATGGATGGATCGATGGATCGATGTATCGATGGATCGATGGATCGCTGGTTCGATGGATCGAAGGATCGATGGATCGTTGGATCGATGGATGGATCGATGGATCGATGTATCGATGTATCGATTGATCGATGGATCGATGGATCGATGGTTCGATAAATCGATGGATTGAAGGATCGATGGATCGATAGATCGATGGATGGATCGATGGATGGATGGATGAATGGGTGGATGGGTGAATGTATGTATATATGTGTCTGTGGATCGATGGGTCGATGGATTGATGGATGGATCGATGGAATGATGGATCGACGGATCGATGGATCGAAGGATCGATGGATCGTTGGATCGATAGATCGATAAATCGATGTATCGATGTATCGATGGATCGATGTATCGATGGATCGATGGATCGAAGGATCGATGGATCGTTGGATCGATAGATCGATGTATCGATGTATCGATGGATCGATGTATCGATGGATCGATGGATCGATGGATCGATGGATCGATGGATCGATATATAGATGGATCGATATATCGATGGATCGATATTTCGATGGGTGGATGGATGGGTTGAAGGGTGTATGTGTGTATGTGTGTCTGTGGATAGATGGATCGATGTATCGATGAATCATGAATCGATGGTTCGATGTATCGATGTATCGAAGAATCCTTGGATCGAAGGATCGATGTATCGATGGATCGATATATAGATGGATCGATGTATCAATGGATCGATATATCGATGGATCGATATATCGTTGGATCGATATATAGATGGATCGATGGTTCGATGGATCGATGGATCGATGGATCGTTGGATCGATGGATCGATGTATCGATGGATTGATGGATCGATGAATCGATGAATCGATGGTTCGATGTATCGATGTATCGATGGATCGATGGATCGATGGATCGATGTATCGATGGATCGAAGGATCGATGGATCGTTGGATCGATGGATCGATGGATCGATGGATTGATGGATCGATGGATTGATGGATCGATGAATCGATGAATCCATGGTTTGATGTATCGATGTATCGATGGATCGATGGATCGATGGTTCGATGGATCGATGAATCGATGGATCGATGAATCGATGAATCGATGGTTCGATGTATCGATGTTTCGATGTATCGATGGATCGATGGATCGATGTATCGATTGATCGATGGATCGATGGATCGATGGTTCGATAAATCGATGGATTGAAGGATCGATGGATCGATAGATCGATGGATGGATCGATGGATGGATGGATGAATGGGTGGATGGGTGAATGTATGTATATATGTGTCTGTGGATCGATGGGTCGATGGATTGATGGATGGATCGATGGAATGATGGATCGACGGATCGATGGATCGAAGGATCGATGGATCGTTGGATCGATAGATCGATAAATCGATGTATCGATGTATCGATGGATCGATGTATCGATGGATCGATGAATCGGTGGTTCGATGTATCGAAGGATCGTTGGATCGAAGGATCGATGTATCGATGGATCGATATATAGATGGATCGATATATAGATGGATCGATATATCGATGGATCGATATATAGATTGATCGATATATCGATGGATCGATATTTCGATGGATCGATAAATCGATGAATGGATGGATGGATGGGTGGATGGGTGAAGTGTGGTGGATCGATGGATCGATGGATCGATAAATCGATGAATGGATGGATGGATGGATGGATGGGTGGATGGGTGTAGTGTGGTGGATCGATGGTTCGATAAATCGATGGATCGAAGGATCAATAGATCGATGGATGAATCGATGAATCGATGTATCGATGGATCGATGGATTGATGGTTCGATGGATCGAAGGATCGATGGATCGTTGGATCGATGGATACATCGATGGATCGATGTATCGATGGATCGATGGATCGATGGTTCGATGGATCGATGGATCGAAGGATCGATGGATCGTTGGATCGATGGATGATCCGATGGATCGATGTATCGATGGATCGATGGATCGCTGGTTCGATGGATCGAAGGATCGATGGATCGTTGGATCGATGGATGGATCGATGAATCGATGGATCGATGGATCGATGGTTCGATAAATCGATGGATCGAAGGATCGATGGATCGATAGATCGATGGATGGATCGATGGATGGATGGATGGATGGGTGGATGGTGGTACTTCGATGTATCGATGTATCGATGGATCGATGGATCATAGGATCGATGGATCGTTGGATCGAAGGATCGATGGATCGTTGGATCGATGGATCGATGGATGGATGGATCGATGAATCGATGAATCGATGGTTCGATGTATCGATGTATCGATGGATCGATGGATCGATGAATCGATGAATCGATGGTTCGATGTATCAATGGATCGATATATCGATGGATCGATATATCGTTGGATCGATATATAGATGGATCGATGGATCGATGGTTCGATGGATCGATGGATCGATGGATCGTTGGATCGATGGATCGATGGATTGATGGATCGATGAATCGATGAATCGATGGTTCGATGTATCGATGTATCGATGGATCGATGGATCGATGGATCGATGGATCGATGTATCGATGGATCGAAGGATCGATGGATCGTTGGATCGATGGAGCGATGGATCGATGGATTGATGGATCGATGGATTGATGGATCGATGAATCGATGAATCCATGGTTTGATGTATCGATGTATCGATGGATCGATGGATCGATGGTTCGATGGATCGATGGATCGATGAATCGATGGATCGATGAATCGATGAATCGATGGTTCGATGTATCGATGTTTCGATGTATCGATGGATCGATGGATCGATGTATCGATGGATCGATGGATTGATGGTTCGATGGATCGATAGATCGAAGGATCGATGGATCGTTGGATCGATGGATACATCGATGGATCGATGTATCGATGAATCGATTGATCGATGGTTCGATTGATCGATGGATCGAAGGATCGATGGATCGTTAGATCGATGGATGGATCGATGGATTGATGGATCGATGGTTCGATGGATCGATGGATCGATGGATGAGTGGTGTGTGGATGTGTGTATGTGTGTCTGTGGATCGATGGTTCGATAAATCGATGAATCGAAGCTCGATAGATTGATGGATCGATGGATCGATGGTTCGATGGATCGAAGGATCGATGTATCGTTGGATCGATGGATGGATCGATGGATCGATGTATCGATGGATCGATGGATCGCTGGTTCGATGGATCGAAGGATCGATGGATCGTTGGATCGATGGATGGATCGATGTATCGATGTATCGATTGATCGATGGATCGATGGATCGATGGTTCGATAAATCGATGGATTGAAGGATCGATGGATCGATAGATCGATGGATGGATCGATGGATGGATGGATGAATGGGTGGATGGGTGAATGTATGTATATATGTGTCTGTGGATCGATGGGTCGATGGATTGATGGATGGATCGATGGAATGATGGATCGACGGATCGATGGATCGAAGGATCGATGGATCGTTGGATCGATAGATCGATAAATCGATGTATCGATGTATCGATGGATCGATGTATCGATGGATCGATGGATCGAAGGATCGATGGATCGTTGGATCGATAGATCGATGTATCGATGTATCGATGGATCGATGTATCGATGGATCGATGGATCGATGGATCGATGGATCGATGGATCGATATATAGATGGATCGATATATCGATGGATCGATATTTCGATGGGTGGATCATGGATCGATGGATCGATGGATCGATGGATCGATGGATCGATGAATGGATGGATGGATGGATGGATGGGTGGATGGGTGTAGTGTGGTGGATCGATGGATCGATGGTTCGAAAAATCGATGGATCGAAGGATCGATGGATCGTTGGATCGAAGGATCGATGGATCGATGGTTCGATGGATCCATGGATCAATGGATCGAAGGATCGATGGATCGATATATCGATGAAACGATGTATTGATGGATCGATTTATAAATGGATCGATGGATCGATATATCGATGGATCGATATTTCGATGGGTAGATGGATGTGTTGATGGGTGTATGTGTGTATGTGTGTCTGTGGATCGATGGATCGATGTATCGATGGATCGATGGATAGATGGATGAATCGATGGATCAATGGATTGATGGATCGATGGATCGATGGATCGATGGATCGTTGGATCGATGGATGGATCGATGGATCGATGTATCGATGTATCGATGGATCGCTGGTTCGATGGATCGAAGGATCGATGGATCGTTGGATCGATGGATGGATCGATGAATCGATGGATCGATGTATCGATTGATCGATGGATCGATGGTTCGATAAATCGATGGATCGAAGGATCGATGGATCGATAGATCGATGGATGGATCGATGGATGGATGGATGGATGGGTGGATGGTGGTACTTCGATGTATCGATGTATCGATGGATCGATGGATCATAGTATCGATGGATCGTTGGATCGAAGGATCGATGGATCGTTGGATCGATGGATCGATGGATCGATGAATCGATGAATCGATGAATCGATGGTTCGATGTATCGATGTATCGATGGATCGATGAATCGATGAATCGATGGTTCGATGTATCGATGTTTCGATGGATCGATGGATCGATGTATCGACGGATCGATGGATCGAAGGATCGATGGATCGTTGGATCGATAGATCGATAAATCGATGTATCGATGTATCGATGGATCGATGTATCGATGGATCGATGGATCGATGGATCGTTGGATCGATAGATCGATGTATCGATGTATCGATGGATCGATGTATCGATGGATCGATGGATCGATGGATCGATGGATCGATATATAGATGGATCGATATATCGATGGATCGATATTTCGATGGGTGGATGGATGGGTTGAAGGGTGTATGTGTGTCTGTGGATAGATGGATCGATGTATCGATGAATCATGAATCGATGGTTCGATGTATCGATGTATCGAAGAATCCTTGGATCGAAGGATCGATGTATCGATGGATCGATATATAGATGGATCGATGTATCAATGGATCGATATATCGATGGATCGATATATCGTTGGATCGATATATAGATGGATCGATGGATCGATGGTTCGATGGATCGATGGATCGATGGATCGTTGGATCGATGGATCGATGGATTGATGGATCGATGAATCGATGAATCGATGGTTCGATGTATCGATGTATCGATGGATCGATGGATCGATGGATCGATGTATCGATGGATCGAAGGATCGATGGATCGTTGGATCGATGGAGCGATGGATCGATGGATTGATGGATCGATGGATTGATGGATCGATGAATCGATGAATCCATGGTTTGATGTATCGATGTATCGATGGATCGATGGATCGATGGTTCGATGGATCGATGGATCGATGAATCGATGGATCGATGAATCGATGAATCGATGGTTCGATGTATCGATGTTTCGATGTATCGATGGATCGATGGATCGATGTATCGATGGATCGATGGATTGATGGTTCGATGGATCGATAGATCGAAGGATCGATGGATCGTTGGATCGATGGATACATCGATGGATCGATGTATCGATGAATCGATGGATCGATGGTTCGATTGATCGATGGATCGAAGGATCGATGGATCGTTAGATCGATGGATGGATCGATGGATTGATGGATCGATGGTTCGATGGATCGATGGATGAGTGGTGTGTGGATGTGTGTATGTGTGTCTGTGGATCGATGGTTCGATAAATCGATGAATCGAAGCTCGATAGATTGATGGATCGATGGATCGATGGTTCGATGGATCGAAGGATCGATGTATCGTTGGATCGATGGATGGATCGATGGATCGATGTATCGATGGATCGATGGATCGCTGGTTCGATGGATCGAAGGATCGATGGATCGTTGGATCGATGGATGGATCGATGGATCGATGTATCGATGTATCGATTGATCGATGGATCGATGGATCGATGGTTCGATAAATCGATGGATTGAATCGATGGATGGATTGATCGATAAATAGATGGATGTGTTGATGGGTGTATGTGTGTATGTGTGTCTGTGGATCGATGGATCGATGTATCGATGGATCGATGGATAGATGGATGAATCGATGGATCAATGGATTGATGGATCGATGGATCGATGGATCGATGGATCGTTGGATCGATGGATGGATCGATGGATCGATGTATCGATGTATCGATGGATCGCTGGTTCGATGGATCGAAGGATCGATGGATCGTTGGATCGATGGATGGATCGATGAATCGATGGATCGATGTATCGATTGATCGATGGATCGATGGTTCGATAAATCGATGGATCGAAGGATCGATGGATCGATAGATCGATGGATGGATCGATGGATGGATGGATGGATGGGTGGATGGTGGTACTTCGATGTATCGATGTATCGATGGATCGATGGATCATAGTATCGATGGATCGTTGGATCGAAGGATCGATGGATCGTTGGATCGATGGATCGATGGATCGATGAATCGATGAATCGATGAATCGATGGTTCGATGTATCGATGTATCGATGGATCGATGAATCGATGAATCGATGGTTCGATGTATCGATGTTTCGATGGATCGATGGATCGATGTATCGACGGATCGATGGATCGAAGGATCGATGGATCGTTGGATCGATAGATCGATAAATCGATGTATCGATGTATCGATGGATCGATGTATCGATGTATCGATGGATCGATGTATCGATGGATCGATGGATCGATGGATCGTTGGATCGATAGATCGATGTATCGATGTATCGATGGATCGATGTATCGATGGATCGATGGATCGATGGATCGATGGATCGATATATAGATGGATCGATATATCGATGGATCGATATTTCGATGGGTGGATGGATGGGTTGAAGGGTGTATGTGTGTCTGTGGATAGATGGATCGATGTATCGATGAATCATGAATCGATGGTTCGATGTATCGATGTATCGAAGAATCCTTGGATCGAAGGATCGATGTATCGATGGATCGATATATAGATTGATCGATGGATCGATGGTTCGATAAATCGATGGATCGAAGGATCGATGGATCGATAGATCGATGGATGGATCGATGGATGGATGGATGGATGGGTGGATGGTGGTACTTCGATGTATCGATGTATCGATGGATCGATGGATCATAGTATCGATGGATCGTTGGATCGAAGGATCGATGGATCGTTGGATCGATGGATCGATGGATCGATGAATCGATGAATCGATGAATCGATGGTTCGATGTATCGATGTATCGATGGATCGATGAATCGATGAATCGATGGTTCGATGTATCGATGTTTCGATGGATCGATGGATCGATGTATCGACGGATCGATGGATCGAAGGATCGATGGATCGTTGGATCGATAGATCGATAAATCGATGTATCGATGTATCGATGGATCGATGTATCGATGGATCGATGGATCGATGGATCGTTGGATCGATAGATCGATGTATCGATGTATCGATGGATCGATGTATCGATGGATCGATGGATCGATGGATCGATGGATCGATATATAGATGGATCGATATATCGATGGATCGATATTTCGATGGGTGGATGGATGGGTTGAAGGGTGTATGTGTGTCTGTGGATAGATGGATCGATGTATCGATGAATCATGAATCGATGGTTCGATGTATCGATGTATCGAAGAATCCTTGGATCGAAGGATCGATGTATCGATGGATCGATATATAGATGGATCGATGTATCAATGGATCGATATATCGATGGATCGATATATCGTTGGATCGATATATAGATGGATCGATGGATCGATGGTTCGATGGATCGATGGATCGATGGATCGTTGGATCGATGGATCGATGGATTGATGGATCGATGAATCGATGAATCGATGGTTCGATGTATCGATGTATCGATGGATCGATGGATCGATGGATCGATGTATCGATGGATCGAAGGATCGATGGATCGTTGGATCGATGGAGCGATGGATCGATGGATTGATGGATCGATGGATTGATGGATCGATGAATCGATGAATCCATGGTTTGATGTATCGATGTATCGATGGATCGATGGATCGATGGTTCGATGGATCGATGGATCGATGAATCGATGGATCGATGAATCGATGAATCGATGGTTCGATGTATCGATGTTTCGATGTATCGATGGATCGATGGATCGATGTATCGATGGATCGATGGATTGATGGTTCGATGGATCGATAGATCGAAGGATCGATGGATCGTTGGATCGATGGATACATCGATGGATCGATGTATCGATGAATCGATGGATCGATGGTTCGATTGATCGATGGATCGAAGGATCGATGGATCGTTAGATCGATGGATGGATCGATGGATTGATGGATCGATGGTTCGATGGATCGATGGATGAGTGGTGTGTGGATGTGTGTATGTGTGTCTGTGGATCGATGGTTCGATAAATCGATGAATCGAAGCTCGATAGATTGATGGATCGATGGATCGATGGTTCGATGGATCGAAGGATCGATGTATCGTTGGATCGATGGATGGATCGATGGATCGATGTATCGATGGATCGATGGATCGCTGGTTCGATGGATCGAAGGATCGATGGATCGTTGGATCGATGGATGGATCGATGGATCGATGTATCGATGTATCGATTGATCGATGGATCGATGGATCGATGGTTCGATAAATCGATGGATTGAAGGATCGATGGATCGATAGATCGATGGATGGATCGATGGATGGATGGATGAATGGGTGGATGGGTGAATGTATGTATATATGTGTCTGTGGATCGATGGATCGAAGGATCGATGGATCGTTGGATCGATAGATCGATGTATCGATGTATCGATGGATCGATGTATCGATGGATCGATGGATCGATGGATCGATGGATCGATATATAGATGGATCGATATATCGATGGATCGATATTTCGATGGGTGGATCATGGATCGATGGATCGATGGATCGATGGATCGATGGATCGATGAATGGATGGATGGATGGATGGATGGGTGGATGGGTGTAGTGTGGTGGATCGATGGATCGATGGTTCGAAAAATCGATGGATCGAAGGATCGATGGATCGTTGGATCGAAGGATCGATGGATCGATGGTTCGATGGATCCATGGATCAATGGATCGAAGGATCGATGGATCGATATATCGATGAAACGATGTATTGATGGATCGATTTATAGATGGATCGATGGATCGATATATCGATGGATCGATATTTCGATGGGTAGATGGATGTGTTGATGGGTGTATGTGTGTATGTGTGTCTGTGGATCGATGGATCGATGTATCGATGGATCGATGGATAGATGGATGAATCGATGGATCAATGGATTGATGGATCGATGGATCGATGGATCGAAGGATCGATGGATCGTTGGATCGATGGATGGATCGATGGATCGATGTATCGATGTATCGATGGATCGCTGGTTCGATGGATCGAAGGATCGATGGATCGTTGGATCGATGGATGGATCGATGAATCGATGGATCGATGTATCGATTGATCGATGGATCGATGGTTCGATAAATCGATGGATCGAAGGATCGATGGATCGATAGATCGATGGATGGATCGATGGATGGATGGATGGATGGGTGGATGGTGGTACTTCGATGTATCGATGTATCGATGGATCGATGGATCATAGTATCGATGGATCGTTGGATCGAAGGATCGATGGATCGTTGGATCGATGGATCGATGGATCGATGAATCGATGAATCGATGAATCGATGGTTCGATGTATCGATGTATCGATGGATCGATGAATCGATGAATCGATGGTTCGATGTATCGATGTTTCGATGGATCGATGGATCGATGTATCGACGGATCGATGGATCGAAGGATCGATGGATCGTTGGATCGATAGATCGATAAATCGATGTATCGATGTATCGATGGATCGATGTATCGATGGATCGATGGATCGATGGATCGTTGGATCGATAGATCGATGTATCGATGTATCGATGGATCGATGTATCGATGGATCGATGGATCGATGTATCGATGGATCGATGGATCGATGGATCGATGGATCGATGGATCGATATATAGATGGATCGATATATCGATGGATCGATATTTCGATGGGTGGATGGATGGGTTGAAGGGTGTATGTGTGTCTGTGGATAGATGGATCGATGTATCGATGAATCATGAATCGATGGTTCGATGTATCGATGTATCGAAGAATCCTTGGATCGAAGGATCGATGTATCGATGGATCGATATATAGATGGATCGATGTATCAATGGATCGATATATCGATGGATCGATATATCGTTGGATCGATATATAGATGGATCGATGGATCGATGGTTCGATGGATCGATGGATCGATGGATCGTTGGATCGATGGATCGATGGATTGATGGATCGATGAATCGATGAATCGATGGTTCGATGTATCGATGTATCGATGGATCGATGGATCGATGGATCGATGGATCGATGTATCGATGGATCGAAGGATCGATGGATCGTTGGATCGATGGAGCGATGGATCGATGGATTGATGGATCGATGAATCGATGAATCCATGGTTTGATGTATCGATGTATCGATGGATCGATGGATCGATGGTTCGATGGATCGATGGATCGATGAATCGATGGACGATGAATCGATGGTTCGATGTATCGATGTTTCGATGTATCGATGGATCGATGGATCGATGTATCGATGGATCGATGGATTGATGGTTCGATGGATCGATAGATCGAAGGATCGATGGATCGTTGGATCGATGGATACATCGATGGATCGATGTATCGATGAATCGATGGATCGATGGTTCGATTGATCGATGGATCGAAGGATCGATGGATCGTTAGATCGATGGATGGATCGATGGATTGATGGATCGATGGTTCGATGGATCGATGGATCGATGGATGAGTGGTGTGTGGATGTGTGTATGTGTGTCTGTGGATCGATGGTTCGATAAATCGATGAATCGAAGCTCGATAGATTGATGGATCGATGGATCGATGGTTCGATGGATCGAAGGATCGATGTATCGTTGGATCGATGGATGGATCGATGGATCGATGTATCGATGGATCGATGGATCGCTGGTTCGATGGATCGAAGGATCGATGGATCGTTGGATCGATGGATGGATCGATGGATCGATGTATCGATGTATCGATTGATCGATGGATCGATGGATCGATGGTTCGATAAATCGATGGATTGAAGGATCGATGGATCGATAGATCGATGGATGGATCGATGGATGGATGGATGAATGGGTGGATGGGTGAATGTATGTATATATGTGTCTGTGGATCGATGGGTCGATGGATTGATGGATGGATCGATGGAATGATGGATCGACGGATCGATGGATCGAAGGATCGATGGATCGTTGGATCGATAGATCGATAAATCGATGTATCGATGTATCGATGGATCGATGTATCGATGGATCGATGGATCGAAGGATCGATGGATCGTTGGATCGATAGATCGATGTATCGATGTATCGATGGATCGATGTATCGATGGATCGATGGATCGATGGATCGATGGATCGATGGATCGATATATAGATGGATCGATATATCGATGGATCGATATTTCGATGGGTGGATGGATGGGTTGAAGGGTGTATGTGTGTATGTGTGTCTGTGGATAGATGGATCGATGTATCGATGAATCATGAATCGATGGTTCGATGTATCGATGTATCGAAGAATCCTTGGATCGAAGGATCGATGTATCGATGGATCGATATATAGATGGATCGATGTATCAATGGATCGATATATCGATGGATCGATATATCGTTGGATCGATATATAGATGGATCGATGGTTCGATGGATCGATGGATCGATGGATCGTTGGATCGATGGATCGATGTATCGATGGATTGATGGATCGATGAATCGATGAATCGATGGTTCGATGTATCGATGTATCGATGGATCGATGAATCGATGGATCGATGTATCGATGGATCGAAGGATCGATGGATCGTTGGATCGATGGATCGATGGATCGATGGATTGATGGATCGATGGATTGATGGATCGATGAATCGATGAATCCATGGTTTGATGTATCGATGTATCGATGGATCGATGGATCGATGGTTCGATGGATCGATGAATCGATGGATCGATGAATCGATGAATCGATGGTTCGATGTATCGATGTTTCGATGTATCGATGGATCGATGGATCGATGTATCGATTGATCGATGGATCGATGGATCGATGGTTCGATAAATCGATGGATTGAAGGATCGATGGATCGATAGATCGATGGATGGATCGATGGATGGATGGATGAATGGGTGGATGGGTGTATGTATGTATATATGTGTCTGTGGATCGATGGGTCGATGGATTGATGGATGGATCGATGGAATGATGGATCTATGGATCGATGGATCGATGGATCGACGGATCGATGGATCGTTGGATCGATGGATGGATCGATGGATCGATGGATCGATGGATCGAAGGATCGATGGATCGTTGGATCGATGGATCGATGAATCGAAGGATCGATGGTTCGATGGATCGATATATCGATGTATCGCTGGATCGATATATAGATGGATCGATATATAGATGGATCGATATATCGATGGATCGATATTTCGATGGGTGGATGGATGGATCGATGGGTGTATGTGGATCGATGGTTCGATAAATCGATGGATCGATATATCGATGGATCGATATTTAGTTGGATCTATGTATCGATATATCGATGGATCGATATATAGATAGATCGATATATCGATGGATCGATATATCGATGGATCGATATATCGATGGATCGATATTTCGATGGGTGGATGGATGGGTTGATGGGTGTATGTGTGTGTGGATCGATGGATCGATGAATCGGTGGTTCGATGTATCGAAGGATCGTTGGATCGAAGGATCGATGTATCGATGGATCGATATATAGATGGATCGATATATAGATGGATCGATATATCGATGGATCGATATATAGATTGATCGATATATCGATGGATCGATATTTCGATGGATCGATAAATCGATGAATGGATGGATGGATGGGTGGATGGGTGAAGTGTGGTGGATCGATGGATCGATGGATCGATAAATCGATGAATGGATGGATGGATGGATGGATGGGTGGATGGGTGTAGTGTGGTGGATCGATGGTTCGATAAATCGATGGATCGAAGGATCAATAGATCGATGGATGAATCGATGAATCGATGTATCGATGGATCGATGGATTGATGGTTCGATGGATCGAAGGATCGATGGATCGTTGGATCGATGGATACATCGATGGATCGATGTATCGATGGATCGATGGATCGATGGTTCGATGGATCGATGGATCGAAGGATCGATGGATCGTTGGATCGATGGATGATCCGATGGATCGATGTATCGATGGATCGATGGATCGCTGGTTCGATGGATCGAAGGATCGATGGATCGTTGGATCGATGGATGGATCGATGAATCGATGGATCGATGGATCGATGGTTCGATAAATCGATGGATCGAAGGATCGATGGATCGATAGATCGATGGATGGATCGATGGATGGATGGATGGATGGGTGGATGGTGGTACTTCGATGTATCGATGTATCGATGGATCGATGGATCATAGGATCGATGGATCGTTGGATCGAAGGATCGATGGATCGTTGGATCGATGGATCGATGGATGGATGGATCGATGAATCGATGAATCGATGGTTCGATGTATCGATGTATCGATGGATCGATGGATCGATGAATCGATGAATCGATGGTTCGATGTATCAATGGATCGATATATCGATGGATCGATATATCGTTGGATCGATATATAGATGGATCGATGGTTCGATGGATCGATGGATCGATGGATCGTTGGATCGATGGATCGATGGATTGATGGATCGATGAATCGATGAATCGATGGTTCGATGTATCGATGTATCGATGGATCGATGGATCGATGGATCGATGGATCGATGTATCGATGGATCGAAGGATCGATGGATCGTTGGATCGATGGAGCGATGGATCGATGGATTGATGGATCGATGGATTGATGGATCGATGAATCCATGGTTTGATGTATCGATGTATCGATGGATCGATGGATCGATGGTTCGATGGATCGATGGATCGATGAATCGATGGATCGATGAATCGATGAATCGATGGTTCGATGTATCGATGTTTCGATGTATCGATGGATCGATGGATCGATGTATCGATGGATCGATGGATTGATGGTTCGATGGATCGATAGATCGAAGGATCGATGGATCGTTGGATCGATGGATACATCGATGGATCGATGTATCGATGAATCGATGGATCGATGGTTCGATTGATCGATGGATCGAAGGATCGATGGATCGTTAGATCGATGGATGGATCGATGGATTGATGGATCGATGGTTCGATGGATCGATGGATCGATGGATGAGTGGTGTGTGGATGTGTGTATGTGTGTCTGTGGATCGATGGTTCGATAAATCGATGAATCGAAGCTCGATAGATTGATGGATCGATGGATCGATGGTTCGATGGATCGAAGGATCGATGTATCGTTGGATCGATGGATGGATCGATGGATCGATGTATCGATGGATCGATGGATCGCTGGTTCGATGGATCGAAGGATCGATGGATCGTTGGATCGATGGATGGATCGATGGATCGATGTATCGATGTATCGATTGATCGATGGATCGATGGATCGATGGTTCGATAAATCGATGGATTGAAGGATCGATGGATCGATAGATCGATGGATGGATCGATGGATGGATGGATGAATGGGTGGATGGGTGAATGTATGTATATATGTGTCTGTGGATCGATGGGTCGATGGATTGATGGATGGATCGATGGAATGATGGATCGACGGATCGATGGATCGAAGGATCGATGGATCGTTGGATCGATAGATCGATAAATCGATGTATCGATGTATCGATGGATCGATGTATCGATGGATCGATGGATCGAAGGATCGATGGATCGTTGGATCGATAGATCGATGTATCGATGTATCGATGGATCGATGTATCGATGGATCGATGGATCGATGGATCGATGGATCGATATATAGATGGATCGATATATAAATGGATCGATATTTCGATGGGTGGATCATGGATCGATGGATCGATGGATCGATGAATGGATGGATGGATGGATGGATGGGTGGATGGGTGTAGTGTGGTGGATCGATGGATCGATGGTTCGAAAAATCGATGGATCGAAGGATCGATGGATCGTTGGATCGAAGGATCGATGGATCGATGGTTCGATGGATCCATGGATCAATGGATCGAAGGATCGATGGATCGATATATCGATGAAACGATGTATTGATGGATCGATTTATAGATGGATCGATGGATCGATATATCGATGGATCGATATTTCGATGGGTAGATGGATGTGTTGATGGGTGTATGTGTGTATGTGTGTCTGTGGATCGATGGATCGATGTATCGATGGATCGATGGATAGATGGATGAATCGATGGATCAATGGATTGATGGATCGATGGATCGATGGATCGAAGGATCGATGGATCGTTGGATCGATGGATGGATCGATGGATCGATGTATCGATGTATCGATGGATCGCTGGTTCGATGGATCGAAGGATCGATGGATCGTTGGATCGATGGATGGATCGATGAATCGATGGATCGATGTATCGATTGATCGATGGATCGATGGTTCGATAAATCGATGGATCGAAGGATCGATGGATCGATAGATCGATGGATGGATCGATGGATGGATGGATGGATGGGTGGATGGTGGTACTTCGATGTATCGATGTATCGATGGATCGATGGATCATAGTATCGATGGATCGTTGGATCGAAGGATCGATGGATCGTTGGATCGATGGATCGATGGATCGATGAATCGATGAATCGATGAATCGATGGTTCGATGTATCGATATATCGATGGATCGATGAATCGATGAATCGATGGTTCGATGTATCGATGTTTCGATGGATCGATGGATCGATGAATCGACGGATCGATGGATCGAAGGATCGATGGATCGTTGGATCGATAGATCGATAAATCGATGTATCGATGTATCGATGGATCGATGTATCGATGGATCGATGGATCGATGGATCGTTGGATCGATAGATCGATGTATCGATGTATCGATGGATCGATGTATCGATGGATCGATGGATCGATGGATCGATGGATCGATGGATCGATATATAGATGGATCGATATATCGATGGATCGATATTTCGATGGGTGGATGGATGGGTTGGAGGGTGTATGTGTGTCTGTGGATAGATGGATCGATGTATCGATGAATCATGAATCGATGGTTCGATGTATCGATGTATCGAAGAATCCTTGGATCGAAGGATCGATGTATCGATGGATCGATATATAGATGGATCGATGTATCAATGGATCGATATATCGATGGATCGATATATCGTTGGATCGATATATAGATGGATCGATGGATCGATGGTTCGATGGATCGATGGATCGATGGATCGTTGGATCGATGGATCGATGGATTGATGGATCGATGAATCGATGAATCGATGGTTCGATGTATCGATGTATCGATGGATCGATGGATCGATGGATCGATGGATCGATGTATCGATGGATCGAAGGATCGATGGATCGTTGGATCGATGGAGCGATGGATCGATGGATTGATGGATCGATGGATTGATTAATCGATGAATCGATGAATCCATGGTTTGATGTATCGATGTATCGATGGATCGATGGATCGATGGTTCGATGGATCGATGGATCGATGAATCGATGGATCGATGAATCGATGAATCGATGGTTCGATGTATCGATGTTTCGATGTATCGATGGATCGATGGATCGATGTATCGATGGATCGATGGATTGATGGTTCGATGGATCGATAGATCGAAGGATCGATGGATCGTTGGATCGATGGATACATCGATGGATCGATGTATCGATGAATCGATGGATCGATGGTTCGATTGATCGATGGATCGAAGGATCGATGGATCGTTAGATCGATGGATGGATCGATGGATTGATGGATCGATGGTTCGATGGATCGATGGATCGATGGATGAGTGGTGTGTGGATGTGTGTATGTGTGTCTGTGGATCGATGGTTCGATAAATCGATGAATCGAAGCTCGATAGATTGATGGATCGATGGATCGATGGTTCGATGGATCGAAGGATCGATGTATCGTTGGATCGATGGATGGATCGATGGATCGATGTATCGATGGATCGATGGATCGCTGGTTCGATGGATCGAAGGATCGATGGATCGTTGGATCGATGGATGGATCGATGGATCGATGTATCGATGTATCGATTGATCGATGGATCGATGGATCGATGGTTCGATAAATCGATGGATTGAAGGATCGATGGATCGATAGATCGATGGATGGATCGATGGATGGATGGATGAATGGGTGGATGGGTGAATGTATGTATATATGTGTCTGTGGATCGATGGGTCGATGGATTGATGGATGGATCGATGGAATGATGGATCGACGGATCGATGGATCGAAGGATCGATGGATCGTTGGATCGATAGATCGATAAATCGATGTATCGATGTATCGATGGATCGATGTATCGATGGATCGATGGATCGAAGGATCGATGGATCGTTGGATCGATAGATCGATGTATCGATGTATCGATGGATCGATGTATCGATGGATCGATGGATCGATGGATCGATGGATCGATGGATCGATATATAGATGGATCGATATATCGATGGATCGATATTTCGATGGGTGGATGGATGGGTTGAAGGGTGTATGTGTGTATGTGTGTCTGTGGATAGATGGATCGATGTATCGATGAATCATGAATCGATGGTTCGATGTATCGATGTATCGAAGAATCCTTGGATCGAAGGATCGATGTATCGATGGATCGATATATAGATGGATCGATGTATCAATGGATCGATATATCGATGGATCGATATATCGTTGGATCGATATATAGATGGATCGATGGTTCGATGGATCGATGGATCGATGGATCGTTGGATCGATGGATCGATGTATCGATGGATTGATGGATCGATGAATCGATGAATCGATGGTTCGATGTATCGATGTATCGATGGATCGATGGATCGATGGATCGATGTATCGATGGATCGAAGGATCGATGGATCGTTGGATCGATGGATCGATGGATCGATGGATTGATGGATCGATGGATTGATGGATCGATGAATCGATGAATCCATGGTTTGATGTATCGATGTATCGATGGATCGATGGATCGATGGTTCGATGGATCGATGAATCGATGGATCGATGAATCGATGAATCGATGGTTCGATGTATCGATGTTTCGATGTATCGATGGATCGATGGATCGATGTATCGATTGATCGATGGATCGATGGATCGATGGTTCGATAAATCGATGGATTGAAGGATCGATGGATCGATAGATCGATGGATGGATCGATGGATGGATGGATGAATGGGTGGATGGGTGAATGTATGTATATATGTGTCTGTGGATCGATGGGTCGATGGATTGATGGATGGATCGATGGAATGATGGATCGACGGATCGATGGATCGAAGGATCGATGGATCGTTGGATCGATAGATCGATAAATCGATGTATCGATGTATCGATGGATCGATGTATCGATGGATCGATGGATCGAAGGATCGATGGATCGTTGGATCGATAGATCGATGTATCGATGTATCGATGGATCGATGTATCGATGGATCGATGGATCGATGGATCGATGGATCGATGGATCGATATATAGATGGATCGATATATCGATGGATCGATATTTCGATGGGTGGATGGATGGGTTGAAGGGTGTATGTGTGTATGTGTGTCTGTGGATAGATGGATCGATGTATCGATGAATCATGAATCGATGGTTCGATGTATCGATGTATCGAAGAATCCTTGGATCGAAGGATCGATGTATCGATGGATCGATATATAGATGGATCGATGTATCAATGGATCGATATATCGATGGATCGATATATCGTTGGATCGATATATAGATGGATCGATGGTTCGATGGATCGATGGATCGATGGATCGTTGGATCGATGGATCGATGTATCGATGGATTGATGGATCGATGAATCGATGAATCGATGGTTCGATGTATCGATGTATCGATGGATCGATGGATCGATGGATCGATGTATCGATGGATCGAAGGATCGATGGATCGTTGGATCGATGGATCGATGGATCGATGGATTGATGGATCGATGGATTGATGGATCGATGAATCGATGAATCCATGGTTTGATGTATCGATGTATCGATGTATCGATGGATCGATGTATCGATGGATCGATGGATCGAAGGATCGATGGATCGTTGGATCGATAGATCGATGTATCGATGTATCGATGGATCGATGTATCGATGGATCGATGGATCGATGGATCGATGGATCGATGGATCGATATATAGATGGATCGATATATCGATGGATCGATATTTCGATGGGTGGATGGATGGGTTGAAGGGTGTATGTGTGTATGTGTGTCTGTGGATAGATGGATCGATGTATCGATGAATCATGAATCGATGGTTCGATGTATCGATGTATCGAAGAATCCTTGGATCGAAGGATCGATGTATCGATGGATCGATATATAGATGGATCGATGTATCAATGGATCGATATATCGATGGATCGATATATCGTTGGATCGATATATAGATGGATCGATGGTTCGATGGATCGATGGATCGATGGATCGTTGGATCGATGGATCGATGTATCGATGGATTGATGGATCGATGAATCGATGAATCGATGGTTCGATGTATCGATGTATCGATGGATCGATGGATCGATGGATCGATGTATCGATGGATCGAAGGATCGATGGATCGTTGGATCGATGGATCGATGGATCGATGGATTGATGGATCGATGGATTGATGGATCGATGAATCGATGAATCCATGGTTTGATGTATCGATGTATCGATGGATCGATGGATCGATGGTTCGATGGATCGATGAATCGATGGATCGATGAATCGATGAATCGATGTATCGATGTTTCGATGTATCGATGGATCGATGGATCGATGTATCGATTGATCGATGGATCGATGGATCGATGGTTCGATAAATCGATGGATTGAAGGATCGATGGATCGATAGATCGATGGATGGATCGATGGATGGATGGATGAATGGGTGGATGGGTGTATGTATGTATATATGTGTCTGTGGATCGATGGGTCGATGGATTGATGGATGGATCGATGGATCGATGGAATGATGGATCGATGGATCGATGGATCGACGGATCGATGGATCGATGGATGGATCGATGGATCGATGGATCGATGGATCGATGGATCGAAGGATCGATGGATCGTTGGATCGATGGATCGATGAATCGAAGGATCGATGGTTCGATGGATCGATATATCGATGTATCGCTGGATCGATATATAGATGGATCGATATATAGATGGATCGATATATCGATGGATCGATATTTCGATGGGTGGATGGATGGATCGATGGGTGTATGTGGATCGATGGTTCGATAAATCGATGGATCGATATATCGATGGATCGATATTTAGTTGGATCTATGTATCGATATATCGATGGATCGATATATAGATAGATCGATATATCGATGGATCGATATTTCGATGGGTGGATGGATGGGTTGATGGGTGTATGTGTGTGTGGATCGATGGATCGATATATCGATGGATCGATGAATCGGTGGTTCGATGTATCGAAGGATCGTTGGATCGAAGGATCGATGTATCGATGGATCGATATATAGATGGATCGATATATAGATGGATCGATATATCGATGGATCGATATATAGATTGATCGATATATCGATGGATCGATATTTCGATGGATCGATAAATCGATGAATGGATGGATGGATGGGTGGATGGGTGAAGTGTGGTGGATCGATGGATCGATGGATCGATAAATCGATGAATGGATGGATGGATGGATGGATGGGTGGATGGGTGTAGTGTGGTGGATCGATGGTTCGATAAATCGATGGATCGAAGGATCAATAGATCGATGGATGAATCGATGAATCGATGTATCGATGGATCGATGGATTGATGGTTCGATGGATCGAAGGATCGATGGATCGTTGGATCGATGGATACATCGATGGATCGATGTATCGATGGATCGATGGATCGATGGTTCGATGGATCGATGGATCGAAGGATCGATGGATCGTTGGATCGATGGATGATCCGATGGATCGATGTATCGATGGATCGATGGATCGCTGGTTCGATGGATCGAAGGATCGATGGATCGTTGGATCGATGGATGGATCGATGAATCGATGGATCGATGGATCGATAGATCGATGGATGGATCGATGGATGGATGGATGGATGGGTGGATGGTGGTACTTCGATGTATCGATGTATCGATGGATCGATGGATCATAGGATCGATGGATCGTTGGATCGAAGGATCGATGGATCGTTGGATCGATGGATCGATGGATGGATGGATCGATGAATCGATGAATCGATGGTTCGATGTATCGATGTATCGATGGATCGATGGATCGATGAATCGATGAATCGATGGTTCGATGTATCAATGTTTCGATGGATCGATGTATCGACGGATCGATGGATCGAAGGATCGATGGATCGTTGGATCGATAGATCGATAAATCGATGTATCGATGGATCGATTGATCGATGGATCGTTGGATCGATAGATCGATAAATCGATGTATCGATGTATCGATGGATCGATGTATCGATGGATCGATGGATGGAAGGATCGATGGATCGATGGATCGATATATAGATGGATCGCTTTATCGATGGATCGATATATCGATGGATCGATATTTCGTTGGGTGGATGGATGGGTTGATGGGTGTATGTGTGTATATGTGTCTGTGGATAGATGGATCGATGTATCGATGAATCGATGAATCGATGGTTCGATGTATCGATGTATCGAAGAATCCTTGGATCGAAGGATCGATGTATCGATGGATCGATATATAGATGGATCGATGGATCGATGGATCAATGAATCGATGGTTCGATGTATCGATGTTTCGATGGATCGATGGATCGATGTATCGATGGATTGATGGTTCGATGGATCGATAGATCGAAGGATCGATGGATCGTTGGATCGATGGATCGTTGGATCGATGGATCGATGGATGGATGGATCGATGAATCGATGGTTCGATGTATCGATGTATCGATGGATCGATGGATCGATGTATCGATGGATCGATTGATCGAAGGATCGATGGATCGTTGGATCGATAGATCGATAGATCGATAAATCGATGTATCGATGTATCGATGTATCGATGGATCGATGTATCGATGGATCGATGGATCGAAGGATCGATGGATCGATGGATCGATATATAGATGGATCGATTTATCGATGGATCGATATATCGATGGATCGATATATCGATGGATCGATATTTCGATGGGTGGATGGATGGGTTGATGGGTGTATGTGTCTATGTGTGTCTGTGGATAGATGGATTGATGTATCGATGATTCGATATATAGATGGATCGATGTATCGATGGATCGATATATCGATGGATCGATATATCGTTGGATCGATATATAGATGGATCGATGGATCGATGGTTCGATGGATCGAAGGATCGATGGATCGTTGGATCGATGGATCGATGGATTGATGGATCGATGAATCGATGAATCGATGGTTCGATGTATCGATGTATCGATGGATCGATGGATCGATGTATCGATGGATCGAAGGATCGATGGATCGTTGGATCGATAGATCGATGGATCGATGGATTGATGGATCGATGGATTGATGGATCGATGAATCGATGAATCGATGGTTCGATGTATCGAAGTTTCGATAGATCGATGGATCGATGTATCGATGGATCGATGGATTGATGGTTCGATGGATCGATAGATCGAAGGATCGATGGATCGTTGGATCGATGGATACATCGATGGATCGATGTATCGATGCATCGATGGATCGATGGTTCGATGGATCGATGGATCGAAGGATCGATGGATCGTTAGATCGATGGATGGATCGATGGATTGATGGATCGATGGTTCGATGGATCGATGGATGGGTGGATGTGTGGATGTGTGTATGTGTGTTTGTGTGTCTGTGGATCGATGGATCGATGTTTCGATAAATCGATGGATCGATATATCGATATTTCGATGAATCGATGGATCGATAAATCGATGAATGGATGGATGGATGGATGGATGGGTGGATGGGTGTAGTGTGGTGGATCGATGGATCGAAGGATCCATGGATCGGTGGATGAATAGATGGATCGATGGATCGATGTATCGATGGATCGATGTATCGATGGATCGATGGATTGATGGTTCAATGGATCGAAGGATCGATGGATCGTTGGATCGATGGATACATCGATGGATCGATGTATCGATGTATCGATGGATCGATGGATCGATGGTTCGATGGATCGATGGATCGAAGGATCGATGGATTGATGGATCGATGGATCGATGAATGGATGGATGGATGGATGGATGGATGGGTGGATGGGTGTAGTGTGGTGGATCGATGGATCGATGGTTCGAAAAATCGATGAATCGAAGGATCGATGGATTGATGGATCGATGGATCGCTGAATGGATGAATGGATGGATGGATGGGTGGATGGGTGTAGAATGGTGGATCGATGGGTCGATGGTTCGATAAATCGATGGATCGAAGGATCGATGGATCGATAGATCGATGGATGGATGGATCGATGGATGGATGGATGAATGGGTGGATGGGTGTATGTGTGTATGTGTGTCTGTGGATCGATGGATCGATGGGTCGATGGATTGATGGATCGATGGATCGAAGGATCGATGGATCGATGGATGGATCGATGGATCGATGGATCGATGTATCGATGGATCGATGGTTCGATGGATGGATCGTTATATAGATGGATCGATGGATCGATGGAACGATGTATCGATGGATCGATGGATCGAAGGATCGATGGATCGTTGGATCGATGGATGGATCGATGGATCGATGGATCGATGTATCGATGGATCGATGGTTCGATGGATGGATCGATGGATCGTTATATAGATGGATCGATGGAACGATGTATCGATGGATCGATGGTTCGATGGATCGATGGATCGAAGGATCGATGGATCGATGGAACGAAGGATCGATGGATCGATGGATTGAAGGATCGATGGATCGAAGGATCGATGGATCGATGGTTCGATGGATCGATGGTTCGATGTATCGATGTATCGATGGATCGATGGATCGAAGGATTTATGGATCGTTGGATTGATGGATCGATGGATCGTTGGATCGATGGCTCGATGGATTGATTGATCGATGAATCGATGGTTCGATGTATCGATGGATCGATGGTTCGATGGATCGATGGATCGATGAATCGATGGTTCGATGTATCGATGTGTCGAAAAATCGTTGGATCGAAGGATCAATGGATCGATGTATCGATGGATCGATATATAGATGGATCGATGTATCGATGGATCGATATATCGATGGATCGATATGTCGATGGATCGATATATAGATGGATCGATGGATCGAAGGATCGATGGATCGTTGGATCGATGGATGGATCGATGGATCGAAGGATCGTTGGATCGATGGATCGATGGATCGATGGATCGATGGATTGATGGATTGATGAATCGATGAATCGATGGTTCGATGGATCGATGGTTCGATGGATCGATGGATCGATGAATCGATCGTTCGATGTATCGATGTTTCGATGGATCGATGGATCGATAAATCGATGAATGGATGGATGGATGGATGGGTGGATGGGTGTAGTGTGGTGGATCGATGGATCGATGGATCGAAGGATCGATGGATCGTTGGATCGAAGGATCGATGGATCGATAGATTGATGAATCGATGGTTCGATGTATCGATGTATCGATGGATTGATGGATCGATGTAACGATGGATCGATGGATCGAAGGATCGATGGATCGTTGGATCGAAGGATCGATGGATCGATGGTTCGATGGATCCATGGATCGATGGATCGAAGGATCGATGGATCGATGGATCGATATATCGATGAAACGGTGTATCGATGGATCGATATATAGATGGATCGATATATCGATGGGTCGATATATCGATGGATCGATATTTCGATGGGTGGATGGATGGGTTGATGGGTGTATGTGTGTATGTGTGTCTGTGGATCGATGGATCAATGGATCGATGGATGGGTGGAAGTGTGGATATGTGTATGTGTGTTTGTGTGTATGTGTGTCTGTGGATCGATGGATCGATGGTTCGATAAATCGATGAATCGAAGGATCGATGGATCGATAAATCGATGAATGGATGGATGGATGGATGGGTGGATGGGTGTAGTGTGGTGGATCGATGGTTCGATAAATCGATGGATCGAAGGATCGATTGATCGATGGATGAATCGATGGATTGATGGATCGATGTATCGATGGATCGATGGATTGATGGTTTGATGGATCGATTGATCGAAGGATCGATGGATCGTTGGATCGATGGATACATCGATGGATCGATGTATCGATGTATCGATGGATCGATGGATCGATGGTTCGATGGATCGATAGATCGAAGGATCGATGGATCGTTGGATCGATGGATGGATCAATGGATCGATGGATTGATGGATGGGTGGATGTTTGGATGTGTGTATGTGTGTTTGTGTGTATGTGTGTCTGTGGATCGATGGATGGATGGTTCGATAAATCGATGATTTGAAGGATCGATGGATTGATGGATCGATGGATCGATGAATGGATGGATGGATGGATGGGTGGATGGGTGTAGTGTGGTGGATCGATGGTTCGATGGATCGATGGATCGAAGGATCGTTGGATCGATGGATGGATCGATGGATCGATGTATCGATGGATTGATGGATCGCTGGTTCGATGGATCGAAGGATCGATGGATCGTTGGATCGATGGATGGATCGATGGATCGATGGATCGATGTATCGATGTATCGATGTATCGATTGATCGATAGATCGATGGATCGATGGTTCGATAAATCTATGGATCGAAGGATCGATGGATCGATAGATCGATGGATGGATGGATGGATCGATGGATGGATGGATGGATGGGTGGATGGGTGTATGTGTGTCTGTGGATCGATGGGTCGATGGATTGATGGATCGATGGATCGAAGGATCGATGGATCGATGGATCGATGAATCGATGGTTCGATGTATCGATGGATCGAAGGATCGAAGGATCGATGGATCGATGGATCGATGGATTGAAAGATCAATGGATCGTTGGATCGATAGATCGATGAATCGATGGTTTGGTGTATCGATGGATCGAAGGATAGATGGATCGATAGATGAATCGATGGATCGATGGATTGATGGATCGAGGGATCGATGGTTCGATGGATCGAAGGATCGTTGGATCGATGGATTGATCGATGGATCGATGTATCGATGTATCGATGGATCGATGGATCGCTGGTTCGATGGATCGAAGGATCGATGGATCGTTGGATCGATGGATGGATCGATGGATCGATGGATCGATGTATCGATGGATCGATGTATCGATGGATCGATGGATCGATGGATCGATGGTTCGATAAATCGATGGATCGAAGGATCGATGTATCGATAGTCCGATGGATGGATGGATGGATCGATGGATGGATGGGTGGATGGGTGTATGTGTGTATGTGTGTATGTGTGTCTGTGGATCGATGGGTCGATGGATTGATGGATCGATGGATCGTTGGATCGATGGATTGATGGATCGATGAATCAATGAATCGATGGATCGATGTATCGATGGATCGATGGATCGATTAATCGATGAATCGATGGTTCGATGTTTCGATGGATGTATGGATCGATGGATTGAAAGATCAATGGATCGTTGGATCGATAGATCGATGAATCGATGGTTCGGTGTATCGTTGTATCGATGGATCGATGTATCGATGGATCGATGGATCGATGGATCGAAGGATCGATGGATTGTTGGATCGATGGATCGATGGTTCGATGGATCGATATATCGATGGTTCGATATATCGATGAATCGATGTATCGATGGATCGATATATAGATGGATCGATGTATCGATGGATCGTTATATCGATGGATCGGTTTATCGATGGATCGATATTTCGATGGGTGGATGGATGGGTTGATGGGTGTATGTGTGAATGTGTGTGTTGATCGATGGATCGATGTATCGATGTATCGATGGATCGATGAATCGATGGTTCGATGTATCGAAGGATCGTTGGGTCGAAGGATCGATGGATCGATGTATCGATGGATCGATGTATCGATGGATCGATATATAGATGGATCGATTTATCGATGGATCGATATATCGATGGATCGATATATCGATGGATCGATGGTTCGAAGGATCGATGGATCGAAGGATCGATGGATCGATGGATGGATCGATGGATCGATGGTTCGATGGATCGATGGTTCGATGGATCGATGGATCGATGGATGGGTGGATGTGTGTTTGTGTGTCTGTGGATCGATGGATCGATGGTTCGATAAATCGATGAATCGAAGGATCGATGGATTGATGGATCGATGGATCGATGAATGGATGGATGGATGGATGGATGGATGGATGGATGGGTGGATGGGTGTAGTGTGGTGGATCGATGGATCGATGGTTCGATAAATCGATGGATCGAAGGATCGATGGATCGATGGATGAATCGATGGATCGATGGATTGATGGATCGATGGATCGATTGTTCGATGGATCGAAGGATCGATGGATCGTTGGATTGATGGATGGATCGATGTATCGTTGGATCAATGGATCGCATGTTCGATGGATCGAAGGATCGATGGATCGTTGGATCGATGGATGGATCGATGGATCGATGGATCGATGTATCGATGTATCGATTGATCGATGTATCGATTGATCGATGGATCGATGGATCGATGGTTCGATAAATCGATGGATCGAAGGATCGATGGATCGATAGATCGATGGATGGATCGATGGATGGTTGGATGGATGGGTGGATGGGTGTATGTGTGTATGTGTGTCTGGATCGATGGATCGATGGGTCGATGGATCGAAGGATCGATGGATGGATCGATGGATCGATGGATCGATGTATCGATGGATCGATAGTTCGATGGATGGAGCGATGGATCGTTATATAGATGGATTGATGGATCGATGTATCGATGGATCGATGGATCGTTGGATCGATGGATAGATGAATCGATGGATCGATGTATCGATGATCGATAGATCGATCGATGTTTCGATGGATCGATGGTTCGATGGATCGATGGATCGATGGATCGATGAATCGATGAATCGATGGTTCGATGTATCGATGTATCGATGGATCGAAGGATCGATGGATCGTTGGATCGATGGATGGATCGATGGATGGATCGATGGATCGATGTATCGATGTATCGTTGGATCGATGGATGGATGGTTGGATGGATTGGTGGATGTGTGTATGTGTGTCTGTGGATCGATGGATCGATGGATCGATGGATTGATGTATCGATAGTTCGATGGATCGAAGGATCGATGGATTGATGGATCGATATATCGATGGATCGATATATCGATGGATCGATATATCGATGGATCGATATATCGATGGATCGATATATCGAATGATCGATGGGTCGATATATCGATGGATCGATGTATCGATGGATCGATGGATCGAAGGATCGATGGATAGATGGATGGATAGTTGGATGGATGGGTGGATGTGTGTATGTGTGTATGTGTGTCTGTGGATCGATGGATCGATGTATCGATGTATCGATGGTTCGATGGATCGATTGATCGAAGGATCGATGGATCGTTGGATCGATGGATAGATCGATGGATCGATGGTTCGATAAATCGATGGATCGAAGGATCGATGGATCGATAGATCGATGGATGGATCGATGAATGGATGGATGGATGGGTGGATGGGTGTAGGTGTGTATGTGTGTCTGTGGATTGATGGATCGATGGGTCGATGGATTGATGGATCGATGGATCGATGGATCGAAGGATCGATGGATGGATCGATGGATCGATGGATTGATGGATCGATGGATCGATGTATCGATGTATCTGTGTATCGATGGATCGATGGATCGACGGATCGATGGATGGATGGATCGATGGATCGATGGGTGGATGTGTGTATGTGTATTTGTGTGTCTGTGGATCGATGGATCGATGTATCGATGTATCGATGGATCGATGGATCGATGGATCGATGGATCGATGGATCGAAGGATCGATGGATCGATGGATCGATATATCGATGGATCGATGGATCTATGGATCGATATATTGATGGATCGATGGATCGATTTATCGATGGATCGATGGTTCGATAAATCGATGGATCGAAGGATCGATGGATCGATGGATCGATGAATGGATGGATGGATAGATGGGGGGATGGGTGTAGTGTGGTGGATGGATGGATCGATGGATCGATGTATGGATGGATCGATGGATCGATGGATCGATGGATCGATGTTTCGATGGATCGATGGATCGATGGATCGATAGATCGATGGAACGATGGTTCGATAATTCGATGGATCGATGGATCAATGTATCGATGGATCGATGGTTTGATGGATCGATGGATCGATATATCGATGGATTGATGTATCGATGGATCGATGGATCGATGGATTGAAGGATCGATGGATCGTTGGATCGATGGATGGATCGATGAATCGATTGATTGATGGATCGATGTATCGATGGATCGATGGATCGATGGATCGATGGATGGGTGGATGTGTGGATGTGTGTATGTTTGTGTGTGTGTCTGTGGATCGATGGTTCGATGGATCGAATGATCGATGGACCGATGGATGGATCGATGGATCGAGTGATCGATGGATCGATGGATCAATGTATCGATGGATCGATAGATCGATGGATCGATGGATCGATGGATCGATATATCGATGGATCGATGGATCGATATATCGATGGATCGATGTATCGATGGATCGATGGATCGATGGATCGAAGGATCGATGGATCGTTGGATCGATGGATGGATCGATGGATCGATGGATTGATGGATCGATGTATCGATGGATCGATGGATCGATGGATCGATGGATCGATGGATCGATGTATCGATGGATCGATGGATCGATGGATCGATTGATCGATGGATCGATGGATCGATGGATCGATGGATGGATGGTTGGATGGATGGGTGGATGTGTGTATGTGTGTATTTATAATATTTATAGAGATATTGATGGTTATTAGACGCAACATGTAGAAGATACCCAACACAGGGAAGGAAAGGTTTAACAAAATTTAATTACGAGTATTTGAGACTCAGCACGGTTATGACAATAGACAACATGGCTGCCGTGTCAACTAGTGATGTGACACGTAACACATCAATGATTAGTTTGCACCTCGAGTGTTTGAATATTTTTAGCAATTTTAACCATATCATCAGCATACAGAAGTCCACATTAAAAAGAAATATATACAAGTTGAATGCAAGAACAGGAAAGAAGTTGCTGCGGCCCTTAGATTAGCTTCTTCCTCCCATCACAGACCGGGACCATGACATGGGTAGGACATCAACTTTACATCTTGAAAATAAAGGAGGGCAGTTGAAATAAAACAAGTTATTTAATAAAAAAAAACATATATTTGTCATAAAAGTCTGCCTTTTTTTTCAATGAAATTCAATCCAATACATGAGTCTGTAACAACAATTTCAATATATCAATAAAAAGTTAAAATAAAAACAATAATCGGGTTTCCGTAATACGATAATAAATGTCTTCTAATGTCGTACAACTCTTATCTCTTCCTTCACAACTACTTCTACACTTCTGCAGAGTAACTCTATCTCGCCTGGTCCCAGTCAGACACTTCTTTTCCCAGTGCTTTCAGCTAATTGACTGTATTACTTCAAACGTTACGAAGCCAGACCAGCCGGTACCAGACCTCGGTTT